>JAPDSC010086318.1:289500-312413 GCA_026290005.1 Latrodectus geometricus | reverse complement strand
ACTGATTTGGCAAGGAAGGTTTTCCTATATATATATATATATATATATGTATGTATATATATGCGTGTGTGTGTTATACTATATTTAATATGTATAAACATGCAAAGAAAAACGTAAAATTGTATACATTAAATTATAAGGTTATTTCTATATGATTTTGCTAGTGTTAGAACTTATCATGAGGAAAACTTATTCCACAAATACAGTTTACATACAGCTCTGATATGAAAATTTAATGAATTTCAGAAAGTGGAGATTACTGATTTGGCAAGGAATGTTTTCCAACATTCATTATTAATATACTAACATGTATTATTAATATACTTATCCGTAATATATAAACCAAAATTAGTTTTGATGTCTATTACATCATTTTGTCTATCTATGTGCATATAATCTTTTACATTTTTATGGAGTTTAATACATATATTTACATAAAAAATTTATCTTGATATTTAATGAAGTTTATTTCTATTCTCATGTGAATATTTTGAAAAGGAAACGGTTTTTCGGCTTAAAAAATAATTTTTAACATCGTATATGTGAAACAATTTATTGTAATATAATTATATAAAATATTTTGAAGATAATTATTAAAAGCATATGATTAATAAAAATATTTTAAATATTCCTGAAAAATAATATCAAGATATTTAACCTAATAAATAAATTTAAAGAATATTTAATTATACAAATTGCACAATTAGCATTAATTAATAGTTATTAATTATTGAAATTATTTAAATATCATTTAATAAATTTTAGAATAATTTATTGTACTTTTGACGCTTCTGATTTTTTGTATAAGTCCTAAATATATTTGTACTCTTAATATTTATGATTTTATATTTCAACATAAGAGAGTATATTTTATTTATCCAATAAACTTACACAGAAATTTTCTATTTTTAAAAAAATGTATTGTTTATTTATTTTCAAACAAAAATAAACAAATGAAAGATACAAAAAAGTTTTAAATAAAGACGAAAGTTTTTATAATTAGTTTTAATAATAATAAATCAAAATGGAAGAAAGCAGATTTAAATATGATTTATTTGCGCTGCTTGATGGGTATATTTCTCTATGACTGAATATTAAATTCACATTTTAAAAGATATTATCGCATAAGAGAAATATTTTTATTGACAAAATCTTTAATTCCATGATATTGCTTAAAAATATTTTGTTTATAAAATTTTTCAATGACTATCGTTGAAGATTTTATAAGTACTATTAAAAAATATACAAGAAAAGTAATCAAATATGAATCTTTATTGAACTTATATTAAATTGAAATTGCCATAAGAAATCACCATAGTGTATGATTGATATAATATGTATATACAACTTAGAGAATTGAATATTTTCAGAAATATTGTAACCTTTCTCAACTTTTCTGTAAATACTTTCTAGTAAAATTCAATGTTTCTTAATAGTTTATTGAAAAAAGAAATTCGATTTCTAATAAATATGTATTCAGATATTTCACTAAAATACTTTTTAAATAAATCAAATACTTTGTACTTTAAAATCAAAATATTTTAAAAAATAAAAGAATACTGCATTATATATATATATATATATATATATATATATATATATATATATTCCATTTCTTTGGTATTTTTAAATAATAAAAAATTTCAATTTTATGCAATTTCCTCTTGATTATTCAAATAAGTAGATTTCAAAAAGTAAACATTCGTAAGTTATATACTTTGAACTGCTCTCTAAACTATAAGTGACTTTGCTTATAATCATTATATTTTTATCATGATATCCTGGAATCTTAAATGATTACAGACGTCAGTATTCTTCTCAATTCCCGCATATCATTTGACGCTCATTACATAACTGTATATTCACCACTTACTGTACCCATATACTTGTTATGTTGTTACACATGGCAAAGACAAGTACTGGGCGAATGAATTCACCTCCTTACGAGGGTGGACTGAGGCTCAGCACAGAATTTAGAGATAAGAAGCCAGAGAAGGCTCCAAATACCCCAAATTCGGAACATATTGCGATATGTGCCCTAGTCACCATTAGTGAACACTGTGGATCTTCGATAAATCGGGATTCACTATCTTCCGGTAACAAGAACGGTACCTTGACCAATCAGGACACCGCGGCCCACCATATACTTTCTCATCAGAAATAAATTCCCCCAAAAATATTTATATTCTAGAGAAAACTGTAATTTTCTCTAAATGATTGTTTTTAATCCATTTCCCCTTTATCCTTCGGAAATAGGTTTTTTTAGCTTTTATAACTTCCACGATAATTTTTTTACACTTGCACCCCAAATCGGTAATTGTCCAATGTTATCATGAACACGTCTTCATTTGAAACAAGAGATTTTGCCTTTGTAGATCTGAATTTGAGTCCAGGACGATATTGACATCTGAGCTACCATTTCCTTTCAAATCTTCAGTGAAGTAAACGCAATGTCACCTTAAGGTTCATAGACACCAAAGATACGATAATTTTGACACTGCGTCAGCCTAAGATTATTGAAAGGTAATTTACTATTCCTCACTTAAATTGCCTTTCTTTCATAGACAGTAGGTCATATTCAGTAGGTTTGGGAGGAAACCCGGAAAATTCTCGAGCACCCACCTTGAAAGCATGCGTACGGAAGACAAAAGAGGTCACCTATCTCCAGTTGGGCTCAACAGTGTCTGCAACTGAACCCGGGACTTTTCTCCCTGAAGAGCACTACCACCCGAATACGATGTGTCCAGTTTTTATGTCACATTTGGGATTCCAAGTAGTCAGATTTGAACTTATTACTTTTTATTTGAAGAACAAGATAAGTAAACACTTTTAGCGATCATATTACCACGCATTGCCGGCCATCTTATGGCAGTTTTTAAAATTTACATTCTTTAAAATAAATCTCTACAGTAATCCAAATATAGCAATATTAAACGTATACTATTTTCCACGCCAAATATTTTGCTCTATTATAAAATTATGCATTTTTTTTACTCATAAACATGCAAAGAAATGAAAAATTATTATAATCTCTGCCATAATCTAAAACAAAATTAAATTCCTTCACCAGAAAGAAATTATTTTTTTCATTTATTTTCTTAATTTCTTTAAATATTATTTCTAAATAAATAGTATTTTAAGGGAAAAATCCTATAACATGTTCAATTCATGTAAAATCATCTGAACAAAACAATTTCAATTGTGTGCTCTCCATAATAAATAATACAATAATCTAATAGAATTATTCTGTGTCCACTAATAAAATTATGTATTTTTATAACCCTACAATAAATATTTTGGAATTTTATCGAATTTTTTATAACCATCCCGGAAACAAAATTTGGTTACGTCATCTCTAGTAAATTATTTTTGTATGGATATTCTTAAATACATAATATTTTAAAAGAAAAAGTTTGAATAAAATGTGCAAGTTATGTGTTTTTTGTATACCTTTATTCGAATAAAATTTTTTTTTTTTTTAGTTTTCACCATCAATAATAAATTAACAATGAATCTCAAGTGTAGTTATTTTGTTTTGCTATAAAATGTCACCCTATTAATAATTCTACATAACCGAAAATGTTATGTAGAAATGTTACAAAATTTTCACAATCATCCTTAATAAATACTGAATTACACCATATGTTAATTTTGTACAAATATTTTTTTTAAATAAAAAATTCCTTACTGTGTATAATCTATAACAAGTTATGTCTTTTGAATGTAATTATTTTATTCAATTATAAAACTATATATTTTTTATAACCATCCAAAAAATTACTAATTATTTTTTACAATCATTCCTGTTACAAATTTAATTATCATCAACAATTTATAATTGTTTTTTATTAAATATTTTTAAATGTATAATACTTTAAGGAAAGAAGTTTCATTAAATGTATAATTAAATTATTTCTTTTAATGTGCAAACACCCATTTATACGAACAGAATATTTCTTTTTAACTGCGCACACTCCGTTAAAGAATGAGTCTCAAATCTAATGTAACCTTGAAAAAGTTTATATTAAGAGTAAATAACTCAAAACATAAACTTAAGAATGAATAAAAAAAGAAAATAATTTCTTAATAAAAATATGTAATAAGGAAGTTTGTAGTAAAACGTAAAGGTCACCGTACTGCGAATTCGAAAACGATCATAAAAATAAAATGATAGCCCATTGACTCACTTAACTCTGAATGAATATTTCCCGTAACAGCAACAACAAGTTTTCACGCAAGCTAATAAATTTACTCTGTCATCCATTCATTTAAATTCAATTGTGGAGCTCGGGTTAGGGGGCGAATTAAACTAATTACCTGGTTTTTGGACCGACAACCATAAACTTTAAATTAGCAAAAGTGGTTACATTTAATGACTATGGATTGAATAAAATTGTTTTAAAAGCAGCAGACGATCTTTCTGTCCCCTCCTCCCTTGCCCTCCCCGGACTTGGAGCATGCGCGGTGAGGAGGAAAACATTCGAAGCACGTACGGCCATTGACTTGTAAATCAATATTCGAGAGTAAATTCTTTACTTTTGGTGTCATATTTTTCCTTCTTTAATTTTTATTTTACTCCTTAAATGCAAAAATGTTATTTGAGAATGGAGTTAGAATAAGTATTTGAATATTTATTCGGCAGGATATCGTAAAGTGAAAAATTTTTCACAAGGTATTAAGAGGAGTCGATTTAATAAATGTTTATATCATTTTTTTTCTTCGTCTCATGAACATTAATGACAAGATCCATCACTTTCTTCTCGTATTTATTTTATAAAAGGCATTGTTAAATGTGTTCTTATAAACTAAATGATTTTTTAAAAAAGAATATATTCACGGATTTTAAAAATGTATACTATTAAAATAATTGATATATTCAAATAGCGTGATTTTCATAGATAAATATATTTGTGATTTTCTTTCAACTCTAAGTGAGTTATTGAAATGTTTGAAATTGTATTTTTCTTTATTATTTGTATAAACTGTATGAATTTATTTTCCTAAACCTAAACTGTGAATATTTTTTTCTTTAGATTTCGCCCGTGCTTATGTTTAAGTATAACTTAACATGAAATAAATATACAGGTGTTTAAAAGTATACAAATAAAAAAGAAGTTGCGTAAATATAAATTTTTAATCATTGCGCTCTCTTTTTTACACTATAGTAAAAATATAGTTCATTATATTTTTATTATGTAAATTCTAATATAAATATGAATTTATTGATGATAAAAAATAATAAGTTAATATTTTTGTTCTAAATTGTTGAAAACCGTGCGTTATACTTATTAAAAACAACTATCTGAAACTTCATAAATTTTTGGAGGTCGTAGCTCTCATATTCCGTAAGTCATTAGTACAGGAAAGGATATTGCCTCACAAATACGCTTATCCTTTAAACATGTGTACTGTTGTTATTGTTACTTATAACATTTGACGAAGCCAATACCCGCCCGTCAGTCACTGGGCGAATAAAGTCAGAAAAAGCGTCTTCCTATTTTGAACAGAACACCCCCTTACGAAGGTGGAAGTACGACTTTGGCTCGTAGATGGCAGCACCATCTGGGTCTTCTAATTTAGAGATAGGAAGCCAGAGAAGACCCAAGGCCTGGCTCCAAATAACACCAGAGGAATTAATGGGAAAATGGAAGACATTGCGGCCACTAAATATTTTTCGTCTCCAGTTGCCATTAGTGAACATAACGCATCTTTGGATAAGCCCGGATTCGAATTCGCTACCTTCCAGTAAGGAGAATGACACCCTAAACACGCAGGCCACCGCGGCCAAAATGTATACTAGTGTGAGCAAAACCTATATACAGTCTCTGTCAACATAGTGGTCTTTAATAAGTCAGTGATCAGTCCTGCTGTCTATCAATAAACACGATAAAATTCCTATTTTATAAGTTCTGAAAATGTGCTTCTATTAAATGTTAAAACTATTTCTCTATAATTTGGTAATAATGATTGACTTTTTTTTTATTATAAACAACACTTAGACGATTAACTAGGAAAAGTTAAAATTTTTTAAAAATATATGTGAAATATTCAAAATTTTCAAACTAAAATATTATTTGACATAAATGCTAAAAGAAATTAAAATATATGAAAATTGTCCAGCATCCTTTTACAATTTTACTGCCCACATTTAGTTTCCATAAAAAAATAAACTTTTTTTTTACTTAGTAAAATTTTATGAAAAGAAATGTTTTTATACTAAAAATTATGATTTCTCCTCATGCGGAAAATTTTTTTAATTTTATTACTATATTATTTTTACGTAAGTGAAGACATTCAAATATATGTTATCAACATGAAAATTTACTGTCAAATATCAAATGTTTCAAATCAATGACTTATCAAAAGCTTTTAATATGCAATTTAACTTCTTTAAAATTTATGAGCAGAAGCGATTTTTTTCCCCTTCTATGAACAGCTTAAAATTCTACATTTAAAAATTATCATGAAAAAAAATCGCAATGAATTTAGTTGGTAGACCTGACATTTTAGTAGTCGGAATCGGAGATTTAAAAATTGCTATGAATTGGATTTAAAAGCATTTTATTATCAGTTAACACATTTTTTTATATAAAAAGAAAAATAATTTGTACTTCTCTTTTATTTTAAAATCCTTTTTTTTTAAATTTCTTTTTCATTCAAGACTTTTTTATACTAACAAAAATAATTAAAAAAAAAAAAAAACACAAAGTTCAAAAACAATTACACTTGTGATACGAAAATTTTCTGAGTTATTTAAACAAGCTTGATTGAGGCAAATAAAGTTTTTCTATAATTTTTCTTATATTTTTACTGAATAAGCCGAATTATAAATTTTTTTCAGATTGGTTAATACAAATTATAGATTATCCTGTACTGGTCTAAGCGAATGAAGAACTATCCTATTTTTTATGCAATTCAAGAATTATTCTTTTCCGAATTCAAAGATCAATTCTAGTTAAAAATGATCTTGAATAAAATAATTTTTAATACGTATCCCATACTTTGGTCGATGCGTATTACTTTATTTTACACGCATTAGTCGATGTGAGTCGTGAATTATCTTTTCAGCTCATATTAATCAACACGAATTATCCTACTTGGTTGGCTTCTGTGATGATGAGCAACTTAATTCTAATTTTAATCGAAAACAAAACAGTAAAAAATTATAGATCCAAGAATTGATTTAAGTGTACGTTTCATTTTTACTTTTTAAGCATGTTTTTGTTGCCTACCTTATCTAGTGGTCAATGTGCCTTATTGCGGACAGGAAGGTCCTAGGCTCGAATCCCGGTTCAGTATGAATGTGTAATTTCTCTTTCTCTCTCCTGTCCTTGTTCTTTCCTTGTATGAATGGTTGCCTACCCTGTAAACGGCTACATAGGGCATGAGTGTACTGAAGAAGTCGGACTCCACACGAAATTGCGGTTCAGTTGGAAAAGTGGAGCCAACCTGGCTGACACTTGACAAAAAAAAAGCATGTTTTTAATAAAATAATGTAAATATATTTATAAAAACAAACATATTTTTTGTATTATCACCATATTTAATCTTATTTTTCTTTATAAATCACAAATAAAATAAAATCTTTTTTATGTATTTTGAAATAATCTCTTGAATAAGATCTTAGAGAACGTCACCTTAAGATGAAAGACCTTAAGTTAAAGACGTCCCCTTACATTCACGTGGACTATTTCTATCTGAGTTTTCTACCGAGTGTTCATAAAGCAGGTGTCGATCGAAGGTAATGTTCGAATCGCTTTCAATATAGCTTCAGTTCGATAAACTCGAAAACTGTTCGAGAGAGTTCATTCCATCGCGCACCCCGAAGCAGGCAATTACTTTGCAGCACGGTACTTAATCCCATCTTTCTTGCCCCTATAATAAATTGGAAAACTCTGTGCTCTCTATCAACTTAATTCAAGGGTGGTGTTGCCAACAGTTTAAGAAAGGAGCTTTAATGCTACGGATCACAAGTTTTAGGTGTATGTTTCAAGATCACACGCAATTCTCGAGGTGCAGACTCAGGGCTTATATTATCAAGAGCGGATTACCTATCCAACTTCGGACACTGATTTTAGTATATACCAGTAACATATCTCTTAAATAATAAATATTTTTTATTAGAATTTAAAATGCAAACCTAGTTTTTAATTCATAAATGAAACAAATTGATGTTTTAATCATTAGAAAACTGAAACTTTTATTTATCAACTTAAATAAAATCAATATTAAATAAAAAAATAATGCAGTTCAATTATTGTAGAATATATATTTGGAAAACTATTTTTTCCTAATTTTATACCAACATAACATTTACATTAACAAAAACAATATATTTAATGCTATGCTTCCTTTAACCCTTCTTTGCATAATGGTGGAAATTTCCATCATAACCTATAATGCCCAAAAATTATATAAAAGTTCACTATAAGTTGATCGTGTTTGGATACCTTTTTAATGTCCATTGCATAAAAAGAAACATAGCTGTCAAAAATAAACAAGTGTCATTATCAGTGCTTAAAGTTGTCTCATTCCGCTGTTTGTTGTAGTTGCAACAAACGTATGATTTCGTTTAAAATTTTGTTTTATTATATTAGAGTTTCTATTGCTAAAAAATTGAAAATGAGTGGAAGAAAGGTTTGTAACACGTGTTTCTGTTATTTTCCTCTTTTATTTCTATTTAGTACTAAGCTAATGATCTAACTTTGGATGATGATGGAAATTTTTAGCATATTGTTTTTTGCTAAATTTATACTATAAATATATACTAAGATTTTTTTAACCATTTTTCCTTTAATTTTGAACTTCAATTATATCAACTTGATTTATTTCACCAATAAAGAAAAAATCATGCAAAGAAGGGTTAAATCACTATCAATTTGAATATACATCAACACAAGGTTTCAAATTAGTTAACGGTTTTTTTTTAATTTCTAATGGCAGGCACCCTTGATGAAGTAAGTAATTAGCCCATTAGCCGCAACAAGGCCGGAAACTTCTACTCATTTTTCGTTACCCGGCGGGCCAAGTCACGGAGATACGAGTAGCATCGCCCACACCACAAACCCGTTTATAAGGCGGGCCACATTCATCCATCATCTGAGGAAAGGACAAGAAAAACAGAGAAAGTACATCCATGCCCGAGCCAGGATTCGAACCCGAATGCGTAGTCAGTTACGCTAACAAATAGACAGGTTGGGCAGCGAATTAGTTAACGTTGGGTTTCAAATAAATAGCTATTTTCGAAGTGTTTTTAGAACATTTTTTGTAAAAATTAGAAGCGACATAGAAATTTAAATCTTAATTTAAGAATTTGTTGCGTTCATGTATGGCCGATTTTCTTTCTTTGCAGAGTGCAAATCAGACATTAATCCTTTCAGTATCTTTGACGTCAGTATTTTCTTGGCTAAAGTTTAAAAAAAATTAGTATTTCAAACAGTTTTTCATTTTGTATATTACATACATTTGCAACTGCATTTATATGTGATTTTTGCATGGGAAACATATTTGCATTCGCATAATGTACACATTTAGATTTACATCTGATACACATTTGCATATTTACATCCTGGTTGTATGTGACACATCCTAGAATACTGATTGATTCAAGAAGCCTCGTTATCAGTAGTTGAATTCCCATTACTCAAGCATAATGTAAATTGCACAAAAAATGAAAGTGCTCCAAATGTTTTTGTTTTCAAATGCAAATGTATTCCCAAAGGATTAACCAACGTCTATAATGGTGACATTGACATTAAACAAAACTTTTATTGCAAATTTTTAAATTTAATAAACTTTTAGTTAACACGCATTAATTGACTTTTAATTTTTATTTTAAATTTTCTCATTTTACATTAATATACATAATTTTCGAAACTGTTAAAAATGTATGTATCTTAATAATGCTGAAAGAAATGTCCAGATAAAATATATACTATTTTGTTCTTAATAAAAAAATTAGTAATAGAATGATGCAGTGTTAGATTTTTTATGTAAAACGATATGATGTGAAATATATATTGCCTTTCAAATTTCCACTATTAGTATGTATTTAATATTTAGCCCCTTATTCAAGGTCATAATAACAATTATGTCTAAAATTGCAAAAAAGGCGAAAAACTTTCCATACAACCAGTTAACGGCCGTATTTACCATCCAGAGTTATCTCAAGTATCGGGGTAATCTGCCTCTGATGTTACGCCAAAAGAGCGAATTATCCTCCAAAATTTCACCCTGAATTAACTCGCCAATTTCGGAGGGTAAAATCCGGATTTTTTTTGTAAATAAACATGGCGGGCATTATAAGTGCAGTTTGATTCTGCCTATTCGGATTATCGTCTAAGTTTTTTTTTTTTTTTAGATTATTATTTAAATTATGACAAATTAGGTTGCCTAATTACAAGTAAGTACATGAATGGTAATGTATATCTTATTTATACAAAAATTAGTAAATGTATCTAGTTTATAAACTGAACTGTACAATTACATACTACTGATGTCAGATTAAATTTTTTCCACATCGCAAAAAAATCTAAGTTTTCAAATTAAAATGTAAAACGCTGTATTTCAATAGGAAACCTCTATAATATAATTCTAAAAATAACTAGCTTGATAATTTGAAATAAGTGTTTTAAATTCATACATACTGCTGGTAAATATTGACACACACACAGCAAAATTTTATTCTCATTCGTTTTGAGTTATTCTCTATTTAAATTTACTTTCCTATTAAACATTCATTTTAATTGCAATGCTTGTGTTTATTAATTTGAATTAAACTCTCTCTTGTTTTAAATACAAAACAATAAATTAACAGAAGTAGAGTATACTTTTCATTTTACCTATGAAAATCAATAATGTAAAGTTCATTGATGTATTACTAATTTATGTAGAATTTTTCGTATCTTGTTTTATATTTTTGATATGAAATTATTACTTTGTATTGTTAATAGTAATGCTTGTATTACTATTAAGCAAGAATATATTTAGGAAAATAAAATATTCAGATTATTAAAAAAAAAATTATTTAGCAGAAATATTGTTTTTTTTAATCTATGGTTATTCAAAAAAAAAATATTATTTTAATGAAATATAATACTATTTTGCTATTTTGACGAACATCTTCATTTATTTTGTGTTTAACAGATCAGAAACTCGACATCTTTGTTTGCAGAAGTGAGAAACAATTGTCAAATCTCTGATAATTGTAAACATTACTCTCATTCTGTATGTAATGAGAGTAAATTACATAATATTATATAAATATTATTATGTAACATTATCATTACATAAATATCACTATATATACCTAATATTATTTACTTTATTATTTAGGAATATATGAAATGTCTACATTTTTCTAAATCAAAACTTTATTACAATAATTTTCTCATACATTTAGCATTTTTTCAGTAAATAATTGCTGGAATAACTTTTGTTATTTTCTTTTAAAATTGATATTTGCTGAGTTTTTTAGTGTAATTTCTTTATTTCTTCATATAAAGTTATAATTCATAAAAAATCAAATCTAATGTATTTAGATGTTAAATGGCGAAATTTTACTCCCAAAACTTTTATCAACTTTCCTTTATAATTTGGATATTTGTTGATGTTTTATGTACCAATATAACTAAATATTGGGGATGATATATTGTTTCCTTAAAAATATTTTTTTTATGTTAATTATAGATGAGCTTAAATTAATAAGCAAATACATCTTATATTGATAACATTTTTCTTAAAGCTATTTTTATTCATTTAGTTGTGGCCGCCCGTCAAGATAATATGAAATCAGAGAGAGAGCGTCTTCCGCTTTTGAATAGAGCACCCTCATACGAAGGTGGAAGTACGACTTTTAAATCATAGATGGCAGCACCATCTGAATCTTTCAATTTAGAGATTAAAACCAGTGAAGACCCAAAGCCTACCAACCACCCCCAGAGGTATTCATTTGGAATGGGAACATGGAGGACATTACGACCCGACATATTTAACGTGCCCCAGTCGCCATTAGTGAACACGACGTATCTTCGGCTAAGCCGGGATTCGGACTCACTACCTTTTTGTAACGAGAATGGCGCCCTAACCAACCAGGCCACCGCGTCCTAATTTTTAAGTTGATTACTTTGATGTTTTGAAAACATGAAAAATCAAAATCTAGTTCTCATCATTTTTATTTAATAGGACCAACAATATTTGCCCCCAGTATTGGAAATACAATCTTAATAGATATTCTACTTCGCTATTCATGAAAAATAAATTCATTTCATACATGTGCATTTTATTTGGCTGTATATATTATTTTAAATACTTTTGGATAAGAAGCCTTTTTAATAAAAATGTTGGTAGAAATGAACAAAGAATTTGGTTTTCATAAATTCAGTCCAATATTTTTTTATGCATATAGCATTTGTAATAATTATATGAAAAGCATATATAACTTATACATCTATTTATTTGTTTTGCATAGGTATTATATTGTTCTTGATGTGAAATGTTTGTCAATTAGCAGCTACTTTTATAATTAATATTGTATTGAGTTAATGTGAAAATGTTTTTATTTTGCCTTTCTTTATAATGTATGAATAAGTATTTTGTATATTACTATCCTACATTTTATTTTACACATATACACAAATTATGTTGTGCATTACAAATTGTGTTCAGAAATTTGATTTAAAGCTTAATTCTAAATTTTATACTTGTTTAATCTAAAAGCAATCTAAATATTGCAAAGCAATTATTAAAAGCTTAATATCAAATAGATTTTTTAAATCTAGCCGACGATGCAATATTTTATTTTTATTTAAAGAATTTTCAATAATTAAATGCTGATAAAAAATGAAACGGTCAACAATTAAACAAACCTATGTATGTAATGACCCGGAAGAAATTATTTTCTATGTTAATATAAATCTATATAATCTCACAAATAATCCTTTGTCAGCTTTATGAGTAAAACTAAAAATCTTTTCATTGATAATTGTTAGCAAAATAAAAATTTTTGATTTTTGAATTAACTTTTGCTTAAAACGTATAAACGATAGAAAAACTAAAGATTTCTAATTTCTCACAACAATTGTTTTAAAGATGTTACATTTTTAAAATTCTCACGAATGTTATTTTTATAATTACTGATAATAACCATTCTTATTTGTCATTAATTAAAAATTATATATTTATAATAACTGATATCGAAACTCTTTTGAATATTAAACATCGGATCCGACGGCATGCAAAAATGTGAACAAACAAAAGCATTACCCAAGATGCTGCTCAAACCGGCAGCCAATTAGAAACCTTCTTACATATAATTCCGGAGTAACACTGGGACAGCATAATTGGCTCTTTATATTAGTTTGTGAATAAGAATCGGCGAGTCAGGCGAGAGTTAATTCCGTGGTACGTAACTCTCGAGTTATCCCATGTTTGGTGAATACGGCCATTAAATGAAATTCACAAAGTAACCGCAATTGGGGAGAAAATGTTTCAACTGCGTAAACAACGCCAAATTCTGTTGAATTAGAAAGGGCGCTATTTTTAATTTTTTAAAGAAAAGTATTTTTCGTAATTTCGGGAGAGACAAGACCAGCGTGCGCAAACTTAGAACTGTAATCATATTTTCTATTATTTTAAACCTTTTTCTGCCTTCTCTTTTATCAATGCTGGAATAAAAACAAGCACCACTTTTAAAAATTGTTTTGTTTGCTGCTCGAAAAAGTTTCACGCTTATAAAAAGAAACAAAAGTTAAAACTATGCTGTAAATTTTTTTTCCCTTTTATTTTGCTCTTTTTCCCTGCATTTCCCTACATTCTGCTCTTTTTCCCTCGTCTTACACGCTGCTACTAGTCAGCCTCGTCTTTTTTTTTTTCGGGAGTTGAAAAACATACCAGTTTAATTTTAAGCAGAAGAGTAATTTCTGCTAATTACAGAGGAAATCCTACGCTTTATTCAAAAATATATTTTTTTCTTTCAGTTTACTTAATGCAAGCAGAATAAGGGCCTAAGGGAAAAAAAATGGGGAAGATGCGTCGTTTTCTTCCCCCCGCTTTTTATATAATATGACACAGCAAGAAAATTTTCGCAAGAAGGAGTATAAAAACTGTCTTTTCCGAAACAGAAAACTCGGAAGAAAAAGCTTGAAAACATTTAGCTTAAATGTCAGCATTTTTCTTTTCTCTCCACAGTCTCATAGAGTATGAAGAAAATTATTAAACAGGATGATAATGATTTGGGAAAAATCTTTAATGCTATCGTATGACTGTATTAGAACTATATGTATTGTCTACATAAAACATGTAATTAAATAATATATGTTATAGAATTTTTATGATAGGTACATTTCAATGCCAAGACTGACAATTTTCTATGACGTCATTAAATCCTATCCTTTTGCACCAGGGCACTAATAAGGTTATTTTGTACTATGGACATCGACAAGGTGTGCGAGGGCCTGTAATTTAGAATCAGCTATCAAGCAGACCTCTAAACTTGATGAAACCCTTCTTTTCTCTAGGAGGGCATTGCGACTGCGACCTATTTATCTAGATAATAAATGACTCTGTGATAATAGAAAGCAATGAACTCTATCTTTGTAACATGGTAGTTAGCAATGAATGTATATTAAATATATATGGTATAAAGATGCCGTACCACACCATTCATTACTATCTATTACGGTATAAGGATTAGAATTTTCTTATCTTTATATCGTAATAAATAATAATGGCTTTATCATTTTCTAGGATTCCATCACAATATACAATTCTGAATGTCTCTATATTTATATAGATAGCAAAGAATGGTCTTCAAGGAGAGTCAACCATAACAATGAAATTCTGTATCTTTATAACATTGTTGTTGTTACATATGACACTTGGCTAAGCCAAGCCCGTCCGTCAGGGGTTGGGCGAATGAAGTCAAAACGAGCGTCTTCCGTTTTTGAACAGAGCATCCCCATACCTGTGTGGAAGTACGACTTTCGCTCCTAGATGGCAGCACCATCTGGGTCTTTCAATTTAGAGATAAGAAACCATAGAAGACCCAAATCCTGACTCCTGTACCTCTGTGAGTGTTAACACACTTTCCAAATTAATACCTCTTTGAGTGTTAACTCACAGAGGTATTAATTTGGAAAGGGAACATGGAGAACACTGGGACCACGACATATTTTACGTACTCCAGTCACCATTAGTTAACACGATGTATCTTGGAATAAGCCGGGAATCGAATTCATTATTTTCCGGTAACGAGAACGACGCCCCAACCAACCAGGCCTCCGCGGCCACCATGTACTTACTCATTTACTTTTATTCCACCAATCCACACCAAACCCACTGTTTACTTCAATTACTTTGATTTTTCAGCTTTTCCAAAAATGTAACATAAAAACTAAGTTGTTGTTGACACTTGGCAACGCCAAGCCCGCCCGTTAGAGACTAAGCGAATGAACTTAGAGAGAGAGAGCGTCTTCCGTTTTTGAATAGAGCACTCTCATACCAAGGTGGAAGTATAACTTTTGACTCATAGATGGCAGCACCATCTGAATCTTCCAATTTAGAGATTGAAACTAGTGAAGACCCATAGCCTGGCTCCAACCAATCCCAGAGGTATTAATATGGAATGTGAACATGGAGGAAATCGCAATCATGGCATATTTTACGTGCCCCAGTCGCCATTTGTGAACACGACGGATCTTCGGCTAAGCCGGGATTCGAACTCGCCGAGAATGGCGGCTTAACCAACCAGGCCACCGCTGCCACAAAACAACAAAAGCTAAGTTATCCTTTTTATGAAATTTAGTGACTAATGTTTAAAATAGAATTAAGAATTTTTGATAAGCAATCATTTCCTTCTTTGAACTGTTAGAAATTTTATTTCGATCTACTGAAAATTTTACATTAATTCTCCTGGTATTGAGTACAATGTATTTTATTACATTTCTATGTTAATGAAATCACAATATTTTTTAAATGAATTTAAATAAATGATAGCGCATGCAAGACTATTACGCTTATAAGTAATTATTGTTTAGTTAAAACAAGCATAAAGACATAACATTTTAACGTCTAACTTCATAACAGTTGGAGTTCGACTCATTATTTATTGTTCTTGTTGACACTAAATGGCAACTAAATTCTGTTCAAGAAATTTTCGAAATGGTTATGTTTGCGCATATATTAAGTTTCATTGCATTCCTTCCCTTCACCTCTAGACGCAGACAAACAGAGTTTTATTTATATAGGCCAGGGGTCTACTCCACGTTTAAAAAATCGAAGGCGGTCTACTAGTGGCAGAGCTAAATTAAAGCACATATTTATTTTCCATATCAAGAAAATATGGTAAACTATGTAATTTTTCTAAAAAAAATTTAGTATTAATATTTACAAAATAAAAATTTACTGGCGAAAATAATCAAAGTATTCATAAATCAAAAACTGATCATCCTATTCACTTGGTTTAATTGAAATTTGGCACTGTATATCTGCTACAAGTTTATCATATTGTGGCTAGTACGAGCTTATTGCAATGCATAAACACGAAATTAAATCTTCATATGTTGAATGCTACAATGTTTGTTTTTTGTTAATGGTTGAAAAAGCAGGTTCGCAGATACCTCGATCCAAAGTATGATTTAAAATTCAAAATCAATTTGTAAATATTTGGAAACGTTTCCTCAGAAATTAATTTTCAAAAATCAGTATCGCTAAATATGGTCTGGATTTAAGAAATATATCGCATCTTAATTTAATAATTTCTTTCTCAACCGTGACTGATATGATATCTATTAAATGTCCTATTTTTTTCAGATACTCCGTCAATGTTGACATTTTCATTAAATAGGGGGAAATATCACAAAATTGAGCATTTCTTTCAACCTTATTAAGTCAGCGAATCTTCTTTCAAATTCTTCAAACAAAACAAGTCAGTATTAAGCGAAATCTTTGAAGTCTCGGTTTGGATTATGGATGCACTCTTCCTCCATGTTTTTGAAGTTTCTCAATTCATGTTTTCTTAACTGAGATTCATATCTTTCTATAGTGTTTTTGAACGTTTTAATCGCGCTCATTGTGTCCGTTTTAGGTTTTAAATCGTAAACCTTAAATCATAAATCGTAAATCTTTGCAGTTTGTTTTGGGTTTTAAAGCGTGGACTGTTGTAAATTTTTATTTTAAATAATTCATTCGTTTCTATGTCATAAGTCATAAATTAAATTGTTAATATCCGAAATCATTATTCGGATGGTCGTGCGGTCTACCTAAAAAGTCTACGCGGTTTACCAGTCTTGGCTACCCCTGATATAGACTATATTAAATGATATTTGATGATAAAAAAATTTCTCACCGCCTACAGCCTTTTGGCGAAAGAACAATATTTTAAGAACTCTTGAATTTGGTATTTCAATATTTTAAATTTTGTTAACATAAAAGTTAAGTGTGTGAAAAGTAATTGGCCTTGTACTTGGTTCCTCTGCTATCTACATATACACCTGTCTGTGGTATTTAGGAATTATTTCAATTGCGACTCGTAAATATTTTCCGTCTCGAAAAGGAACACCTGAAGGGCGCTTGAATGCCTACCTTGTTTTCACCTATTAGGCTGTGTAATACTAAGTAATTAAAGTTTTAAGGGGAAAATGTAGTATTGAAGTTTTTTCAAAATTTATGAATATTGTAAAGATTGATAGAAAAAATAACTATATAAGTTCACATTTTTATTTCTTTAGTTCCATTATGTATTTGGCTGAGATTTATCTACGGTCACCCTTAGCACGATTTTTCCCCATTTGGCGATAAATAACATTTTTTGGCAACCCAACCAATTCTGAAAAATCGCAGATGAGGGATTCGACTAATTGCAGATAAGGGAAGGATATTTTTAGACCTCAATTGTGCAAAATGGTGAGATTTTGTATGACTTTTTGAAAAAGTCGCTAAGGGTGACCGTACAGTAAAAATACACAATACAGTTAGGATAAAAAATAAATTTTTACCATTTATTTTTTATTCTAACTTACCCTTTAAAAGAAATAATTTTCTTCCTCGACCTCTTTTAAAAATGATTTTCATCAATGATCACATTAAAAACAACGATCCTTACAACGTCCTGCGGCCGTCGTAAGGTATTTTAACACCCATCATCTATTGTCGTCCAAGAAGGGCTTTTCATAGATAATGTGTCTCGTTCACGTACCGCAAAAGACGAAACCCCGAAAACTCCCCAATATCCACTCCGACAGTCATACAGACTTAAGGCAGAAACGCAACATCTATTCCCGGTTGTTCAACAGTGGATGGGATCGAACCCGCGACCTTATACTCCGAAGAACTGTGTTTTACCACCAATTCCTTTTAAGAGAATGGTCTTCATCAATCCATTTAAAAGAATGATTTTCTTCACTAACATTTTTACGAAGAATGAGCCTATCTTTCAAAAGAAAGTCAATATCGACCTTTTCACATTTATTTGTAATATAAAATATTAAAAATTATACATAAAAGAACTTAAGCATAACAATTTAGTTAATTTTAAAATTACGTTTCATTAAAATATTATAATAATAATATTTTAATAAAAAAAAATATATATATATTTTTAAAAAATACAAATGAATTATTTTTTAAAAAAAAATTTGAATAAGTGGTTCATTAATGTTATCATTTTTATTTTTCATTCCACAAATGTGAACAAGTTTTCAGAAACTCAAATTGTAAAAAACTTGTTCCGATTTCAATGAAATGTGGCAATCATTGTGTAAACAGTTGGCGGGAAATTGTGCATCATCTTTATGTTAATTAATGTGACATTAATTAACATATGAACACTGTTTCACTCAATAATCTTACTGATTTACATGTGATTATCATATTCATTAAAAATATAATGTGACTGACATATAATCTAAATCAACATGTTTTATACTGAAAATCGAGTCGATTATGTATTTCTTTTTTGCAAACTGTTACCATAACCAAATCTTATCTCAATCAAGAAAATTAAAAGCTAGAAATAATAGTTCGGTAATAAATATTAATTCATCATATATTTTTTTTTAATATTTTTAAAAAGCTCGAAAATTTCCTATTTTTAAAAGTGGCTTGGATGCTCACTCGTCAAAAAAATTGATTTTTATCTTCTATCTATTCATTGATCAGTAATTTTCGAAGAATTTATCATCGATCTCCCAAAAAGATTCACCACCTGGACCCCACTGATAATTCCTCTGTTATACGTTGCATTGAAGAAATTTCGATCTATTTTTTGGTTTACATTTTGAAAATTTTGTGAAATACTTTTTCCACCTCTGCAGAAATGAGAAGTGATGCCAAACACACGTCCCATTTGTGTAATATTTGGCAAAAATTATAAGTATAATAAATTATAATAAAGTTTAGAAGATATCAGTAAAATTCGTTTGTTTTTTATTCATCGACATAAGAAGCAGATGAGTTGTATGAATGTTGTAACCATTTTAATATAAAAAAGAATTATTTTTTAATCTTATTTGTAAATAAATATTGAATTTTAATTGTAAATTAAAAATATAAATTATTTTGTGGCAACACATTTAAAACGAAAAAAATATTTCTTTATAAAGACTATCTCTTTTTTTTAAAAAAATAAGTATTGTACATATATTTTAAGTAATTAAATTATTTCAGAGGACTTGCATTTTTTTCAATAATTAAGTTTTAAAACAAAATGCTCATTTTTAGCCAATATTTCGAATCACTTTTATTTGTCGAAGAAAATATAATATTCTTTTTAAGAACAAACATTGTAAATCGATAAAAGAAAAACCATTGGACTTCGTATTTTGAAAGGGGTGTTATTATATTTTATTTGCTATGAAAGACTAAAAATAAAAATTTGCAGTTATCAGTTTGATAATTTGTTGACATACTTTTATATTGCAAATTATTATCAACTCGAAATTTAATGAAAGTTTATAAAAAATTCAAAGTGCATAAGAAAGTTAGACAATTTTCATGACAAAGTATTTGATTAAAATACCAATAAAAGATTTTAGTCTAAATTTCTCGAGATTTAAAAAAAAGGATACTACTTAATTTTTACGACTTCCACAATAAACAGTCATTTTACAATAATAAAGAAAGAAAAACAGCCAAAAGTAGCCGAAGAGCAACTATACAAATTTCATTTTTGACTTTTGTATATCAGGTTTGAAGTACTATCTTTTATGATTAAGTCTAAATATTTAAAAATATGTGTGTATGTATTGTAAAAATTGCATCCATTTTTATCACAAATATTGCTGTTTCAATTAATAACTATCATTAATGCTATTTTTAGTTCATCTTGAATAAAATAATGTTTTTTATTATATTATTATTCATTTTTTATTCAGAATTTCAATTTTACTGCATAATAACTAAACTTTCTCAAAAAGAATGTCTCTAACTTTTTTTAAATTTTTTTCTATGCAGATATTGTAATACGTAAATCCTTTATGACACAAAAAAAATATACTTAATAATTTTATCTATATAATTATGAAATTAACTACAATATAATAAATATGTGAATTAGTGCAGAACAAAACTTCAATTAGGTTTTAACTGTAAAAGAGTAATGTATATTTTGTGTTGGAAATTGATGATTATTATTAACCTAATGATATCTATTTTTTAATATGAATATCAGCAATAATTTTCATTGATTGTTCAATAATTGTTATTTTTTAATATTACATTTAAATAATAATAAAAAATGTTAAGTGTTTTTAAAACGTTGTATTTTCTAAGATTCATAGCAAATTTCTAAAATAATTAACCTTCCAATGTATAGGGATATGAAAAAAATCAACCATGGATTATAATTTGACACGTGTGACATTTTTAAAATACTTTAAGAGCCTTTTTTTTTAATTACCGTCGTTTAATATCTTCCCACGCATTGCTTAGGATATTGGGGGAGGGGGGAGCAGTACGCTGGCGTGCTCAAATTCTGAGAGAACGGAAAAGAGCAGCACCGCACATCGAGTGGTAAGAGAGAGAAAAAAAAAATGGGGAACATTTAGCTGTAAGAAGGTCTTGGGGCTGGAGTTCCACCCTTAAATTCAAACCCTGAATGCAAAGGTAGGAAGAAAAGAAAGAAAGATAAAACAAATCCTCCGCATCTGCATTAAAGCGGACTTTTGCTTTTCTCTCGTCGGACAGTCGAGAGAGTGAAAGAAGACCAAGAACAAAGTAAAAGGAGGGAGGAAAAAAAAGATCTAGAAAAAGTCAAGATGAGAGAAGAAAGTAGAGCCGATTGAGGCCCCGGGGCCTCCCGCCCCCATTAATCACGGCCAGCTGCGTGTGACGCGGCCCTCATTTGCATAACTTCTCCCCCTTCACTCCTCTGTCACAGGAGTCCTCTTTCCAGAGGCAGGCAATGGAAAAATCGAATTCGTCCTTTCTTACGACCACCCCAGGGACCGACCATTCTTTGCGCTAGGTTATCTGGCCACTGTTCTGGGGTGGTCCACCCTTTCACTCCACACCATAAAATCTTCAAAGCTTATTTTAGCGAAGATATTTTCCTAAAGTTTGAATTTATGATGTATTTTATATTTATTTGCTAAAATTTAATTTTTGTTTTGTTTTATTCACACATCCTGTTCCAAAATACAGCACTTTGGCTTTCAATCTATTAGTTCATTGATTCAATTCTCACTTCCGGCAAGGGTCTTTTCATCTCGTAGTGGGTTACCTAAGGCTGTTGTAAGGCATTTCAATGCAACCCCCCTACCATTGTCTTACACGAGGATTTTTCAATAACACAGAGCGGTATTTACATATCACAAGCACTGAAAACTACCACGCATCTACTCCGACAGATGTGCACGCAAGAGGCACTACATTTACCCTCTGTTGTTCAAAAGTGACTGCAATCGAACCTAGAACCGAAGAGCATGGTCTTAAGACATGGGGCGAGCCCTATTCGTTTGTGACAAAAAAATAAATTATAACTTTCCATTCTAACAATTTGGATGCTCATATATATATATATAAAGAAAGAAAGAGAGACAGAGGGGGGAGAGAGAGTTATAAAGTTATACAGCATTTTTATTCTTGGCCATTATGAGCCTACGCGTAGTCCTTCTTTTATAGAGTGAACCTTATACAAAAGAGTTGCAGTATTCAAGGAATATACTATCATGGCAGTCAGAAAAATGTATCTTGAGTTGAATTTCAACAAGTAATGTTATTCTTGATATAAAGAAAAATAAAAAAATATGATACGGTACATTTGTCTCCTTGAATTGATTCTAAAATTAAGTGGGTTATTGCTTGCAGCTATAGATTATATGAAAACAGTACAGTAAATAAACTACTATTATATTTTTATATTTATTAATTTTTATAATACAATTTATTATTTTTAGGAGGTAAAATTAACTAATGAACACATTCATTTTCAAAGAATACGGTGCTCCAGTATCCCCCACTTTCACTATGTGGTCGACGAGCCCAAATAATTGCCCACCCCTAATTTTAGACACAGATCCTATTATATCTTTACCTAGATATCCTATATATATCTTTACCTTTACCTATATAGATACTATATATCATAGGAATTAGCCTTAGTGGTCAAAATATGACCGTCCAGCGAAGAAAAAAAAATTCAAAATATTGTTTTTACACCGTTGCATTTTCTTTTTCAAAAATATTTCGCGAAGTTTTAAATAGTTAAAAATTGTCTTCGAAAATTGACTTAAATTTCAAACACCATGACAGATTGAAATACTTTGAGATTAAGTTGGGTATAATTTAACAACAAAGATTTTGTAAGTTATTTTTTTCTCGTTGTAATCATAGTTGTCTTCTGAGAGGACTGCAAATAAATGGAGGGTCATTTTCACTTGACCTCCATTTATGAGCAGTTCGGATTATGGTTTTCTTCT
>JAPDSC010086318.1:278263-289490 GCA_026290005.1 Latrodectus geometricus | reverse complement strand
GGTCATATTCACTTGACCTCCATTTATGAGCAGTTCGGATTATGGTTTTCTTCTTGTGGTATTCATAGTTGTCTACCTTGAGGACTGCTCACAAATGGGGGGTCATATTCACTTGACCTCCATTAATGAGCAGTTCGGATTATGGTATTTTTTTCGTTATATTCATAGTTGTCTTACTGGAGGACTGCTCATAAATGGAAGGTCATATTCACTTGACCTCTTTAATGAGAAGTTCGGATTATGTTTTTTTTCTCGTTATATTCATAGTTGTCTTACTGGAGGACTACTCATAAATGGAAGGTCATAATCACTTGAATTCTTTAATGAGAAGTTCGGATTATTTTTTTTTCTCGTTATATTCATAGTTGTCTTACTGGAGGACTGCTCATAAATGGAGGGTCATATTCACTTGACCTCCATTAAGGAGCAGTTCGGATTATGGTATTTTTCTCGTTATATTCATAGTTGTCTTCCTTGAGGACTGCTCATAAATGGAAAGTCATATTCACTTGACCTCCATTTATGAGCAGTTCGGATTATGGTAATTTTCTCGTGGTATTCATAGTTGTCTACCTTGAGGACTGCTCACAAATGGAAGGTCATATTCACTTGACCTCTTTAATGAGAAGTTCGGATTATGTTTTTTTTCTCGTTATATTCATAGTTGTCTTACTGGAGGACTGCTCATAAATGGAGGGTCATATTCACTTGACCTCCATTAAGGAGCAGTTCGGATTATGGTATTTTTCTGGTTGTATTCATAGTTGTCTTACTGGAGGACTGCTCATAAATGGAGGGTCATATTCACTTGACCTCCATTAAGGAGCAGTTCGGATTATGGTATTTTTCTCGTTATATTCATAGTTGTCTTACTGGAGGACTGCTCATAAATGGAAGGTCATAATCACTTGATTTCTTTAATGAGAAGTTCGGATTATTTTTTTTCTCGTTATATTCATAGTTGTCTTACTGGAGGACTGCTCATAAATGGAAGGTCATAATCACTTGATTTCTTTAATGAGAAGTTTGGATTATTTTTTTTTTCTCGTTGTATTCATAGTTGTTTTCCGGGAGGACTGCTCATAAATGGGGAGTCATATTCATTTGTTGTAAGGAAAAACCGTAATCTGTCCGAGGTGAATGAATAAAGGAATATTTATTTCCTGTTTTCAACAATCGAACGTGAAACCCTCCACCCTGAAAACAGCTATCCATTCAATATGTTCATTAAAGTTTTATCATAAATGCTTATAAATAAATTTATATGCGAATCAATTCCGTTATTTTTGGGAGAAACTAAAAAATGTGGAAGGTTTATTTTCTGGAGTTCACTCCAGAAAATTAAATGGTAAAACCAACCCTTGCAGTTTAAAAGGGTCTAAGTTCGATTCCAGCTTCGAATGAGAAAGGAGGGATAAATGCTGTGTTTCTGCAACTATCAGAGTGGGTGTTTAGGGATTTTCCCCTTACGAAGGGCCTCATTTCCATTGAAAAATCCCAGAAAGCTAATATGTAGAGGGTGTACAAAATATGGATCATGGAAAAAGGAAGATACTATCCTATAATGTGGCAATAGTTAAATCGTAGAAAACAAAATAGTATAAAATGAATGCAATGTTTACATTCATTAAAATAATTAATTATGAGAAGTGAAATCAACAGAAGAATTAACATAGCTAATTTACCTCAAATTGACCATTAATATTGTTGCAATTGTCAAATATGTCTGGCCTTAAAAAGGCCCCTCATGTAGATTTATGAAACAGAGGTCGTCATATTCTCGACACCTTTCTTTTCACCCAAGAAATTGAAACCTTATTCGAGACTATTTATATATCTTAATTTTGGCCGGCCTTTCTTCAAAAACTCCATGCTTTGGCTACAAAAACTCCGTTTTTTATATTTGCATCACAAATTTAACAGCACTAAATTAGGATTTTCATTTCAAGCTATGTAAGTAGTTGTGTGAAAGTGTTAAAGATATCAAACAGACCTACATAAAGTAATTTCTGAAAAATATGTAATAAAATCATTTTAAAGGAAATAATTAATACAGGTTTATATACTACCCTATGACTAAAAATTATCCAATTAAAAAAAGAAATTCAAATCTAAGATTTTTTTAATTCTTAATTGCAAAATATAAATTAATGTAATTAAAAAATGAAAAAAGTTAAGATACGAAGCATACAAAATATATATTAAGCAATTAAATAAAACTGTTTCAGATGCAATTCACTTAAAAAAAATGAAAATAAAATTGCTTTACACAAAATTTCAGATTTTCATAAAACTATTATATAAACTTATTATAATTTTACATAACAATGTATCTTTAACTAATAAAATATGTTTGGACAGATTATGTAAAAAAATTGTTAATTTAATTATAAATTGATATACTAATTCATTTTCTCTACAAAGAAGACAACGCCATTCAGTAGTTATTACAAGATATTTTTTATTCTCTATCTATTTGCCAAGAAAATTAAATAATTTTTCACGCTTCGCCTTTGGGCATGCGCAGAGGGACGCATGCAAAAATGTGACGAAAAGAACCAAATTTCAAGAACAAATGATGAAGTGAAATATTTTATTTGTAAAAATATTAGCTAATATGTAAAAAATATCAAAATAACATACATGAAATAAAAGTATTATAATAAAAATATTATTCCATAGTATATATTATAGAAATATTTTATTTTGTTAATCGTATGGTTAAAATTCATAGTTGCTTATGTAATATACGTTTTCTTGTAAATGAGTGTAAAGTTTACCTTTGAAGAATTTCTAAGTACGATTCTCACCTAATTCTGCTCTTTTTAATCTCAATATTGTTTATAGAATTTTGTAGCAATGATAAGCACGATTGTGTTTATCGTTGGCTTTTATTTAAATCTGATGTTTAAAACGAATAGATTAAATGTAGGAACACGCTTTTTAGAACAAAAGGTTCTGAGTTCGAAGCTAACATCAGAAATGTACATCTGTCAGGATGATTATTAGAGAATCGTCCAGGTTTCTGCTCCTTCAGCATGTGATTATGGCATACTTCCATTAGATAACGCGCTTATGAAGTTCGAATGCTTTATCGGTTGTTAAGCTATTCCCTCTGTGATGTTAAAAGTAATGTAACAAGTCCCATTGCTTGCTAATGGTTGGATAATGAAACATCTCAGTTACAATTCCATCCTCTGTTGTGAGTGTTTGAGAGTTTTCCAGAATTCCATGCTTTCAAGGTTTTTATGAGGATCACTATGTACGAAAAAACCCTTGAAGAAGAGAAAATAAGTTTAATGATTTGCATCGGCATTCAGTTATTAGATGTTCGAATATATGTTATTCACAGTATAACACAAAAAATTATGAGATCGTTTCCAAAATCTTTTAATTTTTCTCAGTAGAGGGCGTTTTGTTGGATCCATGTATAACATGCTCATAGGCAGACGAATTTTTTTCTTCAAACTAATAAAAAATTCAATATCAATAAAAGTATTAAAATAAATTTTTTTAATAAAATTTATTATTTAATTTTATATATTAAAATTCATTTAGTAATAAAAAAAGGTAAATAAAAGTTTTAATTCTTAACCACCATTCAACGAATATTGGTAAAAACTTTAATTCAATAACATACTTACAGACAATGAATTCAATTGCATGCATTAGAAATACACTTTTAAATATTAAATACATATTACGATTAAATTTTAAACATATTTACTGTAAGAATAACAAACTATCGCACGAAAGTATGTTTAAAACGTTTTAAAATCAATTTAACATCGAAAATCGCATCACAATATCTTATAATCTTCCATTTGCGAGTTTAATTTATACTGAATATCATTATTTGGCATCTTCCGTGATCGCTTTCATTGCCAACTTTTAAGAAATAAATTGCTCGGGATATAAAACAGAATTAATTCAATTTCATTTGAATGCGTTGTTTAAAAGATATTTATTCGAAATCTCGTTTTGAAGCGGATCTGTCGGTGCATTGTTTGAGCCAGTTTTAAGGAAGATATAAGCAATTTTATTCAACGAGTTGTTAACGACAGATTTATTATGAAATGGATTAAATGCGGCGACAAATTATGTTAATAAACTTCACTTAGTAACACATTCTAATAATCTCTGCTTGTTTATGAGTCATACAGAATTCATTTCAGAAAGAGCTGAGTCATTGTTACTTTTCTATAAAGAATTAAATAGATCTATTATATTTCTTTTATGTATGTGCGTAGCGCGTAATTTTAATTAAATTCTCTTTAATGAACTTTACAATAAAATTTTAAAAGATGTTATATCAGCAATTAAATTTTTATTTATTACTTTTATAGCTTCTTTAATATGCAGTTTCATTTTTAAAAAAAGTTTATTAATAATTTATCTTATAATATATTTAATATTATTTATAATAGGCGAAAAAATTTATAAGTTTTATAAAGTAATAGGCTTTCGCATTGTTTACCTTATTTTATATTATACATAGATTATAAATAAAATAATTTTTTTACTCGATAAATAAATTAATTCAGAAGAACATAAAATAATTCAAAAGAGCTGCACTCTATTTATTAAATTTTTATTATGTATCAAAATTTAATACTTGATATTATAAGCATAAAATCCTTTATATTTATTCATGCGATGTATTTTATTTAAAAAATGAGATACAGAGTTTAGTTTACTCTATTAAATATTTAATATAATTTAATAATAAGTAAATTTTTATTAAATACTATTTATTACTTGTATTTACTATATTAATATAGGTTTTAACTAAGAAATTGAAATATAGAGTATTAGTATATTACTAAATATTTAATACAGTTAAAAAGAATTATTCATTTTCGAAATGCCGTTTATTACCTTAAAATTTATTATTATTTATCATATTAATGTTTTATATTGAAAATTCACTATAGAACGCTCATTATAGATTAAATTAAATTTCTTTACCAATAAAGTATTTGTGTTTACTATATAGTTTTATTGTATTTCAAATATAATAAAACAACATTGTAAATTCAAAAGTTATTTCAAAATAAGAGATTTACTGATTTTTCTCAAATTTTCTCATTGTTTAAAAAATTAATAAAATAATTTATCAAAATATATTATTATTGAAATAAAAATTATCTATTATAAATATCCCAAATAAATGAGGATAGAACAATTAAAATCAATTTTTTTAAAAATAAATTTGTTAAAATATGAGAAAATTTTATAAATTATCAACATGTTATGTTATACAAAAATAACAGAATATGCTAATATATTTTCATTGTTTCCTTAAACTAATAAGAACATTTATTTAAAGAAATTTTTAAAACAAAATGATTCGTATTCAAATGAAAACAATTTGTTAAGAATAATTTAAATGTACAGTTAAATACGTAATAAAAATAATAAAAAGGCACTATAAATTCTTATTTTATAAATAAAATCAAAGTGTTATTAAAGAGGAAATAAATAAGTTTTATGATCAGAAGGAACTATTTAAAGCAACAATATAAAAAGTAGCAATGTAATACAAAAATATGAAATAGCAATATTGTACAATCGTTACATATACATATAACAAATGACAATTCAGATAAAATAAATATTTATTTAAATGATAAATAGACTATTTATTGCAGTGTTATGATCTTTTTGTGATGCAATTAATTTTCACTTAAGAGGGCAATTGGAATTTGTGTAAAGTGAATTACATTATTATAGGGGAATACATTATTTATGGCGTTAAAATGTGTGCTTGGATACGAAAAATAAAAAAAAAACTTTGCAATAAATTTAACTGGTAAAAATAAAGTGTACTTATTCTTTCTTTTAAATTTCTTTTTCAGGAAATTTTTTCTATCTTATATTAACAGTATTTGCCATCATTAAGGGGTATATATAATGTGTCAACTTTATATTTTTTATCAGTCACAAATAATTTACCATTAAGACAACTATTAGAGGTAGCTCTCTCTCTCTCTTAAGAGTTTTATCTACATAAAATATCAATATTTGTATCAAATAAAAATGAACTCATATTTTACAATAAACTTTATAATTTGTAATGATTTAATAAGTTTTATTCATCAAAACCTATTTTAAAAATAAAAAGCATTAAAAAATGTAAAATTCCTTAAATTAAAAGTAAAGAAGATGTGAAAAACATAAAAAGCAATTAATCCGGAAAAAGTATATCATTTACGTTACTGTAATTTTCAAAATAATAAATGAGAAATTTAAAAGAATCAAATAAATCTAATTTAAATTTATCTTTTCTTTAATTAATGATTTATGCTATTGTAATTTAAAAATTAAATAAGAAATTTAAAAGAATTGAGTACTATTTTTAAGATTCTTTTTAGAGATATTTTTGAAATGCAACTTAAATTAACTAAATTTCTTCATTAATTAATGAATTCTTTTATTTTCTTTGCATTTGTTCTTTCTTATGTTTTTAAGTTATATTTAATAATTTTGAGAATAATGATCATATATATATAATTTCTTGTAATAAAATTGAGCTATTTTTGGTTTAATTCATTCTGAACATATTTATGATTCCAAGTTAAAAGAATTTTATTTCAAGTATTCTACATTAGTACTTACTAAATTGTTAATTTAATTAATGAAAATGTGTCTTGATCAAAAATTTCGCTGGCACCTCCAATTGGTTTGTTTAATTGAACTATTTATTTAATGTTCCCTCTCTAATAATTTTAACTGATTTTATTTTTAACAGAAATACTAAGACAGTAAAAAAGTTTATTAAGAATTACATTCCTTTAATATTATAAATCAAAGTATTATAAAGTCAGCATGATAATTTGGAAAAACTTTGATATACCCCCCAAAAATTACGCGCCAAATCTGGCACTCCCTACGGACTTTTTAGGGTTGCTCTTTCTTATTTTGGTGTTGCTAATTTAGGTTTTTTCAGCTTTTAGATTTTTGCTGTTGCCAAATTTAGTATTTTCTTGCATTTTGTACCATATTTTGACTTTTTTTTTTTTTAAGTTTTTTTATGTATTAATTATTTGTACTTAGGGGGATTCCATCTTGGCGAGAAAAATGGCGCCAAAAACAGGTATTTTGGGTTGGTGAGAAAAAAATGTCAAAAAATTTCCGATTTTGGGGAGTATACCAAAGTAGTTCCGATAATTTTTGTTCTTAACATAAAAATTTGTGATTCAAACCACACTGTAATGAATTTTAATATTTATTTTTCAATTAAGTGATTGTAGTACAGCATTGATTCGTAATTTGATGTTCAAGACAACATACAAATTACTTTCTTTTACGAAAAATCGTGTAATGAAAAATTACATCAAAATATTTTGAAACAATTAATTTATTTGGCTAATAATAAAAGTGATCATGTTTTTTCGTCTTTATTGCTTACTTTTATTAGGTTGAGAATTGCAATCATTTTGCTCCCACATACATGTTAGTGATTCTGATGTAAGATATTTCTTTTATTATTTGTGTGACATAAAATTATTTTATAACTATTAAATCAAATTAAACATATTTCTAGAATTATTTGTTTAAACTAGAGCAGTGTATTTTTGATTATGTCAGATAAAGACCTTAAAAATTTGGAATGTGACTCGTCCTTGAAAAAGCATAGTGAATCTTTGATTGAACTGACAGTGAATCTTTGATGGCTGCCAATAAGTAGAAAGGTTACGGTGACAACTTTAATAAAAGATCGCCAATAATAAATTTCAGTGTCTGTGAACAGATAGTGCCTTTGATACCTGATAGTGCCTGACTCTACCAATAAAATCCATCCGAGGTGGATTGGTTCTTGTGAAGTTGTGAAGCATGTTTCACCACTTTGTATAAAGTGAAATTACCTAACGGGAATGTAAGGGATATCCATGTCAACAAGATCAGGAAACATAATCCTCGTTCTCTTGTCGTGGCTGTTATTTTCCAAGAAGACCATGAATTTGGTGAAATCCATGCCACACCTTATTCGCATTGCCTCCATAAATTGGAATGAATTGATTTTGACTGTCTACAACCAGTTGAAAAGGGACAGTTGCGTGCACTTTTGCTTAAACACCAAAATACATTTAGGGGTAAAGTGAGAGTGGCTAAAGTTGGTCTCCATAGAATTGGTCTTAAACCAAGTTAAAGATCATTGGTATACCGAATTCAACAATCTCTTAAAAGTAAAGTTTGACAAGCAGATAGAAGAACTATTGAATATTGGGTTGATTGAAGAAAGTGGCTCAGAAATAGCGTATTTAATAGTTTGTGTCAATAAAAAGATGGAGGAGTTCTATGTGTTGATTTCAGACTCTCAAACTCTGTTACTGTTTCGAATAACTTTGCAATAGAAGATGTCTCTGAATAGATTCAATCTATTAAAAGAACCAACACAATAACCAAATGGGATCTCCTAAAGGATATTGGGCCATTCCAACGGAAGAAGGCAGTAAACATCTTACATCATTCAAGACACATCGAAATAAATATCGGTTTAAAGTTATGTGATTTGGTTTAAAGAATGTTTCGTTTTCATTTGAAAGTGAAAAGAACAAGGCCTTGTCCCAATATAGACATTTCGCAAGAGCGTATATTGATGACATAGTGATATTTTTCAGCCACTAGAAGAAACATTTAATTCACTTAAATACCGTTTTGACAAAACTTGTGGAGTTAAACTTCACAGTCAACCTTAAAAAGTGTTCTTTTACGATGTCCAAAATAGGTTATTAGGGACATTGGTTCTGGTATTCACCAACCACAGAAGATCAAAGTAGTTGAAAATTTACATTGTCCAACAACAAAGAAAGAACTCCGCAGTGTGCTAGATCTTTGTAACTATTACAGACACTACATACTCAATTACTTCAAATTGTTTCCCTTTACGGAACTTACTAAGAAACGTGTACCTGATCCTGTTCATGAATTGATTCTCATGATGATTCTTTGAAAAGTGCATTGGTCAAAGTTCCCCAACTTTATTCACCGATTCCAGATAGAACTTACGTGATACATTCTGATGCATCCCCAATTGGCGTGGCGGCATGCCTATCACAAAGATGTAATAGTAACGTGAAACTTGTGTCGCATATGCCCTTTAAAACTGAACCCTGCTCAACAAAAATTCTCCACGATTGAAGCTTTCGCCATTGTGTGGAGTCTAAAAATGTTCTAATCCTATTGTTTGGAACTGAAATAGAATTTTTTACGTCCATAATACTCGAAGACCTTACTTGAAGAGGTATGCTCCACAATCTTCTAGCTTTGGTATTGCAGAAATTTACAATGAAACATTGCCTTGGTGTTAAAATGCCCCATATTGATGCATTATCACATTTAGTGTGAAAAACATTATCTCCTAATGCAGAATCTATACCATTAGTAATTACTATATATATATATATATATATATATATATATATATATATATATATATATATATATATATATATATAGTTGATTTTAAATATTTTCATTCTTGTGTTATAGTTATTAAAGTGTTCATTTATTTTTGCTATTATTATTTAAATTCTTGTCTTTAACTTTCTGTTTGCAAAAAGTATTGAATGTTGTTTAGAATTTTTGGAAATATTTTACATTTTGACTAGTTAATGCTACTTATATTTTAAATAGTTACTTGCTTTGTTTGCTTGGTTAAAATGCTTTTGTTTGGTATAAAGTAATTTGGTATGTAATGTTACTCGTTTTAATGTAGAATATCAATATTTATCAGTTTATTTTGTGTTTATTGTATTATGTATTTTTCATGCTTATTAATTATCTATTATCTATTTTGTACTATAATTTATGTATCTGTTTGTGAGGGTAATTTTATTAGATTAAGTATCATGGAAATACTTCAATCTTGCGTGAGGTTGTAGTGTTCACATATCTTCGCCAGAGGGCGTATCGCTCACTCACGTCAAGAATAAAAAAAAATAATAGAAGTGTTCCTTCAACTGACGTGTGAGGTCGGTTGTAAATTTGTGTATATTAATTTTTTTATTTTTCTTTATTTATTTCATAATAAGCTATGCCGTTCAAACAAGTCGACTATATATATATATATATATATATATATATATATGTATATATATATATTCATAAGAATCACCAGATTTCCACAAGAAGGGAAAACTACATTTGTAAAGTTTCAAGTAACAAAGTTATGGATTTATTGAATTCGAGTTATTTATTTATGACATTAAAACATTCCCTACGTATATTTCAAGAAAAATTTTCGAATGAATCAAGATTCAGTGATTTAGATGTATACATTTTTAATATATTTATTTTATGATATTTAATTGCATTTAGATTAGTTGGTTAACCGTCTACTGTCACTTTTGGTATATGAGGGATAATTAAATAAAAAAAAATAGAAAATTACATTTTATTATTAATTAGTTTAATCTGTTCCCAATCCAGGAAATATCTGAAATGTTAGAATCTATATGACGTAGTGATTTTTTTAGAAGGAAAAAATCAAAAACTTGTATCTTTTTAGGTCTTAAAATACCAGAAATTTAAGAAAAATAAAATAATGCTTCCATTTTTTATTGGTATTGATTCTGCCGATTCGTATGAAAAAATGTCTTCCAATTCATTTCCCACAGAGAAATAATTTTATCCTTTTTATTTTGTAATGATTTTCAATTGATATAATTTATACTTTATTTGTTCTAATGCTTATAAATGAATTAAAAGCTAAATTTTAACGTATTCTTTTATAAAATAAAATCTTGAAAAATATTTCTGTAAAGAATGTTCTTAAAAAGCAGAAAATACTATTCAAAAATATTATGTTTTTTATTTATTAAAATTGCTCCTTACCAAAATGAGATAGAAAAGTTTGAATATTTTAATTTTTTTTATTTCATAAAAATATCAAATAAAAAATTTTATGAAATAAAAAAAATTATAAAATAAAATATTAATAAAAATTAAAAAAAATTATGAAATAAAAATAATAAATTGTATAACATAAAATAAATATTTCATAATATACTTTAAGTTTAGGACTTTTGTAACGTTTAACAATATTTGTGTGTATTTGGAGATATTCCTTAATTTTGTAAATAGCATTATTATAAAATCATTTATTAGTTAAAATATTTTATTACAAAAATTTCATTTAAATATTATAAAATGAAAGTATGAAGACAATTGTAAAAACAATATATAAATAATTACAATATATATATATATATATATATATATA
>JAPDSC010086318.1:257046-273263 GCA_026290005.1 Latrodectus geometricus | reverse complement strand
ATGTATATATAGTTCTTCGAAGAAAGTTGTTTTACCATAAATACACATCTTATGTATATTTATGATAAAACTTAAATAAATGCATTTGTTTTATCATAAATATAAATAAGATGTACATCAATTAAAGTACTTTAATTATATAATATTTTAAATGTGTATATGTAATGTAATATTGATAATATTTTACTTTTTATCTTTTCCGCCATTTATAATATTATTTTTCATATATTTGTGGATATAGTTGATTAAAAATTCTTTTTCCCACAAAATATTATGTTGCTAGTTATTTTAAGTAGAGAGATACTGATTTCTACCGTAGATATTTCAGAACTTTTGCTTTTTTGCTTTTAATTTTTTTATTTAATTATATTTTCTGCAAAATTTTATTATGCTTTTAAGAATATGATATTATGTTTTTTTAATTTCAAACCACTTAGATTTTGGCATTTTTTGTTGTTATTGTAACAAACAATACTGCTTTTTCTCCAAAATTTTAGTTTTATTAACCACTACCAAATTTATCGAGACCTATTTTTAATCTCTTTTTTTTCTAAATCATTTTAAACCATTGAATACATTTCCTGACGTATATTTTCACAAAGTGAAGCAGTACAAGCCCCAATTTTTTTAATTTTGAGTAACATTCAAGTAACGAGTTTTGAAAAGGAAGGTAACACTTGATCTGCCACTTTTCTCTTCAGATATTAAACCTTACTTGGATGCAGTGTCGAACCCACAACCTTAAGTTTTTGACATACTTAATAATTTTAATGTATGAACAGTTCAAATAACGAAATGCTATATATCCTGTTCCACTGAAAATTAAATTTACTTAAAAATAACTTTACAGACATAAATGTTACCACTTAACCAATTTGCTTCCCTTCAATTGAAATTCTATGAGCTAATAAATGAATGCGAAGCCATTTCCTGAATTCCATCGCTTTCAAAGACTCTAAAATTCGAATAATATTCTTAGCGACTCTCTTGGAAATAGTTTTAAACAAAGGGGAAAAGAATTGCTGAGATTCGAACATTTAAAGAACAGAACGAATGTCGAATTATCTCTCTCGTAAAGAGAAAATTTTCTGTGGTCTTCATTTCATGGAAAAGGGCAAGATTTTTTTTTTCTACTTATTATTAGAAGAAGCGTTAAATTAGGCGGCTCTTTTCTTTCCTATCTGGCAGAAGAATGGCGAGATAAGGAAAAGTAGGACTTAAACTATGCGGGAAGAAAAATGCGAGTACGGTTGAGGATGAGAATGAATTTTAACAAGGATTTTATTTTGTAAATGTTTGAGACTTTAACGTCTTTTTCATGAAGGGGACTCCTGAAAATTTAAAAGAGTTTTCTTGTGTTCCATAAAAGTTTTAAAAAATGGAAATGCTGTTATTCTAAAAAAAAAAAATCTTTATAATAAAGACATGAAAAGTGCGTGTGAATCCCACATTAATAATATTAGTAGAGCGAAAATCAAATTTTACAATTCTTTGAAAAGTAAAATAAAAAAAAAATGATTGGTTAATATTTTAATCCTATTTCTAAGAACAGCTTTTGTCATGAAACATTAATCACCTTAAAAAAATGTACTAACTTTTTGAAAGTATTTAGTAACAAATTAAAATAAGATGTTCTATTATAAAATATTGATATGTTTTTAAATAATATTTTAATCCTTGGATGATTCCATTTTTATTTTAGATCTTAATTGATACCTCTTTTCTTTTTTTCTTAAATACCTATTCCAAATAAATAGTGTTAGGAGTCAGGCTTTGGGTCTTCTCTGGCTTCCTATTTCTAAATTGGAAAACCCAGTTGGAGTGCTGCCATCTATGAGCCAAAGTCATACTTCCATTCTCATAGGAATCTGTTCAAAAATGGAAGACGCTCTTTCTGACTTCATCCCTGATGATCGTGCTTGGCTTAGCCAAATGTCATTCGTAACAAACACATTTTGTAATATTTTATTCTTTTAATATTGTAACAATAATAAAATGGAAGTTTGAAAATTGTATAAAAATTGGAAAGCAATTAATATTTAGAATTAATATTAATTATTAGGTATTAATAATATAATTTCTTAAAACAATTTGGTTAAAATTTCCATTTACATTTAAAGTAGAATTTTTCGGTAAAAAAAAATTAAAACTTTATTTTATATCGCCACATTAAAGATTTGTTTTTTCACTTCTAAATGAATTTAAACTTAATTTCTATTTGTTTTAAACGTGTGACATAAGTATTTTTTATTTTTCAGTCAATGCTTTTCGATACAGAATTCTATTACAATTTTTGTTTTTTCTCAGAAATAGATTGTTTTTTTTCTAATTTTTCAAAAAATATTACAATGGAAAAAAATTTATATATTATGTTACTAAAACTTAATTTTGAAATATTTTAAAGAAACTTTTTGAGCTAATAAATCGTAACTATGATTAACATGGCATTAATTTATTTAATTTGTAATGAATAATCGTGCATTCTGTTGTTGTAGCAGGTTATATCCTCTAATGTAGATATTTCAGAATCATGAAAACAGATTATTTGTTTCATTTATCATGATTCTTTTTTTTAAAATGAAACCAAGCTTACGTAATGACATTTTGAACTAATTGTTGATTTATCGTTACCTTTATGTATATTTTTAATTTACAAATTCACAGAACGTAAGATTTATCGCTATTTTGCATAATATTTGTAAGATTTAGCATTATTCTACAAAGAAAGTATTTTAGAATACCGTTGAAGAACTATTCTAAATAAATTCATAACATGTTGTAAAATATTTATAATAATAAATATTTAATTTAAATTGAATTATTAATCTATAAATATTGGAACTACTATAGAAAACTTTGTTTCCATAAAAACTATTTTATTGTACGAGATTATTTAGAAAAATTATATAATACATATAACAAGGACTAAAATGCTGTTCTAGATTAAGAAAACAATAGTACATGGCTCAAATTTTAGAACTTTTATTTTGACAAAATAAAATCTAAATGATTTTAATAACAGACTTTTTTTTCCTTTTATTTTTGTCTCCCATTACCTATTGAAAAACTTAAAAAAGTACCTACTAATATTTTCCTAGTAGGATCATACATAAACTAAGTTCAATTTGTAATTTTTTTTTAATTTAAAAAAATAACATTATTATTCAAATATTTATTTTTCCAGAATTATTGTTCATTTTCAATATGAAAATAAATATAATCATAACAATATAATGAGTATAAACATAAGTTTAAAATAGAAAATGAAGAGTTTTTATTATTTAGCAAAATGTATGTGAGTAATTTTTTCATACAATAATTCATTTTTAATGATACAAGTAAATTTTTTAATTGTTTACTTAAAATTCTTATTCTAAAAATATTGATTAAATTTAAAATTAAAATATATAAAAAAGATAAATTCAAATTTTGCAATCATTATCATCAATAAAAATGCAACAAGTCTAAAATCTTATTTCCATTGATATATGGCACTATAAATTTATGAGAAAATAAATAAAGTTAAGAAACGAAAATTATATAATTAACCACAAAGTTACTTAATTTTATAAGTATTATAAATAAAATAAATAACATCTTATATAGCAACATCTTAAATAACATCTAAATTATCTTAAATAACATCTAAAAATAACATTTAAATTAAAATAAATAACATCTTAAAATTATTTCAAAGATTTAAAACAATAAATAAGTATTAAAAAATAAATAACATAAATGTGAATAATGTTGCGAAAAAATAATGAAGTCTAAAATTGTACTGCTATTCATAAACAAAAATTAAAAAGTTATTAAAAAATGTAGGATGCAAGAAATAGATGTAGTTTAGAAACATTTTAGGTTGTCATTATCAAACAACTTGAAATAAATTTATGATCAATGCTGCTATAAAAACACTGAAGGACTAAAATAGCATTTTTATTAATATACAAAAAGTATAAATTTATCAAAAAATAAAATAAATAAAAAATGTTAGAAATCGACGAGATCTAGAATATAATAAAATCTAGAATGGCATTATCAAACTTGAGATAAATAATTTTGTTAAATAATGAATATTTCCATAAAAATATTATAAATTCTAAAATTTAGCTCTATTTTTAAAGAAAATTGTGAATTTACTAAAAATAAAAGGTCATTGTCTACAGAAATAGATAAAATTAAGTATGTAAGAAAATTTTAAATTTCAATATATATATATATCAAACAACTTATGAAATATAAATTATTTAGTTGAAAATTTAATAATTCGTTTAAGTTATATCAAAATCTAAAATTTCAATTCTATTAATATACGAAATTTATAAATTTGTTGAAACCAATATAATGTTACAAAAATATATGTAATCTTTTTGAAATTAAATAGATTGAAGACTTAGATATTTTTGAGATAAAAAATAAAAAATATGAAATTTTAGCACCTCTAAAACCACATATTAAGATATTATTAAACAACTGAAGATAAATATTCAATTTATTGAAATATTAGTTTGGGAAAAAAGTTATCCATTTTTTTTTCAGTAGACGTCTGTAGTGATCGCTATCTCGTGAGGTACCTATCAAACAATTTCAGATTTATGCTCATTGGAAAGGTGACATTTAACACTAAAATATCCTCTTGCGGTTTTTTGTTCGATTCATTCAGTTACGAGTACAAGGTTTTAAAAATGGAAGACAACAAACAGAAAACTCGATACATTTTCGTTTTTCTCTTGTAATGGCGAAAAAGATAGCCGGGTGGCTAAAATTGTGAAAGGTGTTTATCGTCCTATATAAGACTGTAACAATCAATTACGTACAATTTTTGTTTCGTCGATTCCGTTTGGGTATTTGGATGCTAAAGATGCACCTCGCATGGATACAACATCGTCCAGAATGTCTATAAAATATCAAAAATTATCAAACTTGACAGCATGTCAGCAGTCGTAGCTTCGCGCAAGACCTAAAAATCTACATGAAAACTGTTTTAAATCTTTTTACAAAGCGAATCTGAAAGTAGTTACAAAAAGTTCACGTAAAAATAATGGATTTCTTTTTCCCCAAACTAATATGTAAGGAAGGAAAATTCTTCTGGTTACGATAATTAGCTCACTTATTTTCGTGATGTTTTTACAGTCAACCCTTTTCATTTTTAGTAACATGGGGAATATTAGCATAAATACGTATATTAAACGAGTAGGCGTTACCTGGGATATAGCAAATGCCCTTTTTCCAGAAGTTTCTATTGGGAAATTGGAGAGGTAGTGTGTAAAAAGAATCATTTTTTTAGCCGCACTCCCATCAAAAGTGTGATTGTCTGTACTTGGCAGTATGTGAAAAGAGAGTTTTATCTGAAAGATTTCTTTGTCTCTCCTTGATCCCGAAACCCACGGGATTTAAGAATAGTTTTAGCATGCGCCCACACAAAGTTTTATTTTTGGGGAAGAACGTGAGATGGGTAATAGCTCTAATCACATCGAAGGGGGTGGGAGGGAAATTCCGAAGGATGCAATTCCCGATCAGACTAGACAACTAGATCCAACTATCCTGTCCGTCCGGTCGTCAGTCTATCCGTGCGCACACACGCACACGCAGGGATTTCAATTAGGAGCACCTATTAGTAGGAAAGGATGATGAGGGATTACTAAGGCCGTCGCCATGGCAACCGCTTGGAGGAGGCGGATCGATGCGACGAAGGCGTGCTTCACAGCTGCCGAGCGATTCCCCGCCAATAGTCACCATGGCAACCGGCATCTGGAGAGCTCCTCCTATCTTTCGCGCATGCAGAAAAGAACCAAACAACAAGGACCGTATCCGATGGAATTACCCTTTTTCCACGGTGAATGCCGATTTAATTTCGGCTATTTACATACTCAATAGGTCATTTGCGGTATTTTCCGCAAATTGAACGAAAAAAAAAATTGGAGGAGGTTTTAAAGAAATAAAAGTTATTTCAATTTCAAAATACCTCTTGGTTCTTTTGGTGCGTATCAACTGGTGAGCAAGGGCTAGCATGCTGTGGTGGGGACTTATGTTGTCCAGTTTAGTTTACATAGGGTTGCTATTCTAGTAACCGGAAAAGAGGACAGTGAAGCCAGAAACTTTAGTCCAGCCCATATAAATCAAGCCTACGAACGTTGCAAATTGCAAATAAAGTCGTCTAAACGCAAAATGATGAAATATTTCAACTTAATTCTTCGCGGTTAAAAATGTAAACAAACCAAAATTACGTATCTCGTCGTGATTTATGTGTGGGGTTACCACTATTTCTAATATTAGCAACAATGGGCTATCAAAGCATGATTCGACATGTAAATGATGGAGGATAATATCTTTACGAAAATTATTAATTTATTGCTTAAAATAAAATTTTATACTAATGATTTTATAAAGACAAAAGATTAAAATCTACATAAATATATTTAAATTCTACATTTTCATTAATTTCAATTGAAAATAAATATCTATTATATAATTATAAAAATTTGTTATTCCTTTATATGAGGTAATTTCATTTCATTTAATAATATAGGTAAAATAGTAAACAAGATAGATTATTTCCATAAATGTACTATTTACTTTCTTATCAATACTATAAAAAAATTTTTTTTAGAGTAAATTTACAAAATTATGAAAAATGAATCATTTTGTATTTCTACAAATAATAATCAGGTATATAAGTTTATTTCATGAATTCATTGTGTATTAAAAGAGCATATAAATAATTCAAATTCATATTTAAATTGATTTTTTCATTTTTCCCGCATTTTGTGGACTATTTACGAAATTAGCTGATTGAAGAAAACCACGGGAATCAATTTCGTGAATAATTGTGTTTCTTGCATGAAAGCTTTTTTTTTTTTTTTTTTTTTTTTTAAACTTATGAAAATTTTTCTCTGTATATAATAAAAAAATTATATTTATCAATGAGGGTTATACTTCCTTTCGTATTTCTTAAATTGCTTCTAAAAATCCCGTATTGTTTAAATTGAAATCAACTTTCAGCATATTTGTAATGTCACCTTTAAGCTGAATTCAAATGATTTTTGTGTTGGTCCATCTCCTGATATCGAAGGTATTAAGGGCAAGTAACCTACTGAACTACTTTCTTTCACGCTAGCTGCTCAGGCAAGTTTCCTTGGTGTCACCCATAAATACCTTCTTTGAATTATTATATATATATTTTTTTTTCGTTTTGTCAGCAACTGACTTTGGCGACAGTCCAAAAAATGTGGCGTGGACAACCCTGAGAAGGGATGAGAAAAGGAAGGAGACTGCCGAATCGAAAATGTTGACGTTGCTAGGAATTCAATTAGCCCAGGAACCCCGGAAAGAAGGTTCCTGTGGGAGGAAGTTTTCTGGGGGGATGGAAGTTCGATAATTTCGTTCCAAATTCGAACGTGTTTGCTGCTGCCTCCAGAAAAGAGACACACTTCCACTAGGGGTGCCTTGATATTCCGAGTCATCCTTTTCACTGAACGATAGCAGCAGCATCTCTCCCTGGTGGGAAAGGCCGATTATTAAGGCTCTTATTACACACATTTATCCGTCTGATATAATTATCTCGGGGTAGACGAGATATCTCGGTGTCGCTCTGCTTGAGAGGGAGCTCTTTGGATGGAGACTATTAAATGAGGGATAAAATCCATATTTGGAAAGTTTTCACTAGCACACAACCAATTAAGAAATTCATTAAAAGTCCTGATTTGTAGTTTTTTCAGAATGAAAATACATAAAATCAAATGCTAGGAACATCTAATAAAAGGTATGACAAAATTATTTGTTAAACTGTACCAACTTCAAACATTGGAGCATATCCAAAGATGGTGTTCTGTCTAGCCAAAAAGGCCTTCAGCGCCAATATTGAAGGGACCAAGATATACAATAATTTGTGAATAATAAATAATTGGTCAAAATGTAAAATAGTAGAATAATCCAAGCAGTCTTCTGTCTTGATAAATTAGGTACAGTCTCAATAGGCCAATACTGAAAGAAACCAGAAATATCTAAAATTTTCGTCGACTTATAATAACTTATAAAATTTGTTATAAGCGACATCCAATGATAGATCGAACATCCCTCTTAATCTAAATACATGCAAACTGTAGTAATATAGGAAAAGCCTTAAACTTAAAAATAAGAAATAATTGGCCGAACTTAAATGATAATTTATGAACTATGAAACCCAAAGAAGACCTTCTACTCCTTTGGCAGACTAGCTACAGGTTTAACGTGTCAGGCATCAAAACATGAAAATATAAAAAAGTTGTTTATTCATAATAATTTACTTTAAAAAAAAAAAAAAAAAAAAAACTTTTGTATTGGTAAACTAGTATAGCTTAATGTGCTAATATTGGAAAAGACTTAAAATTGTAAATGTAAAACGAATTGCCAAACTATAATAAAGAATGCACACACAAGGTTGATCTACTATCTTGGCGAACTAGACGCAGGCTAAGAATTAGCCTATGGCCAGTGCTATAGCCGAGAATGTAACAGTTGCAAAATCTTGTTCCATGATGTTTTATGCCATATGAGGAAAATTGATGTTGTGACGTTCAATTAGTTTTTTGGAGAAAATTGATAACATATTACTTAGCAACCAATTATTTATTATCGCATACACATGCACACGATAATGCGCAAAACGCAAATAAAAAAAAAGAATATGATATTATTAGAAGCGAAAATACACACTCTTCCAACATTCTCCACAGTTACCATCATTCTTCCTCGCTTTCTCTTTAAGAAACAAAACAAGATCTAACATTATCGTCCGCAGCGCCACCTCGCGGTCGTTGAAATCATTACAATGGAAAGAAAGCATAACTCAAAAAGGTGAGAAATATTGAAAATTTATTTATGTTTACGAATATACTTACATTTAATCAATTACACAAATCTAGATGAATAATGCTAATAAAATATCGTAAAAATATTGCTACAAGAATGTATAAAATTGAACGAGAAAAGAAAAGTTTAAATTTTGCTGACAAAAATAATTGACAGTTAACTGAACATCACCTGAAGTTTCAAAAATCTGATTATTCAATTTTAGAATCAAAGCCGATTTAAAATAAATCAAGTTATCATTCTAATTTATATAAAATATAATTTAAATAGTTAAAATGGTCAAGACTTCCCATACATGTTCCCGCAATGAAATCTCTTTATTGTACGATAGAATTTCAGCAACTTTGAAATCTGATATTGTATTAGAAATATTTCCACTGATACATGCTAACCACCTAAGAATGCATTTTTAATTATACGAACATTCAATTATACGAACTTTCAAACACGTAAATGATGCAGCGTTTTTTCCGGAAACAGTATATCTCAGATAATTTTCAACAAAACAAATTTTTTAGATGAATTTAACTGTGTTGAGAAAGCTATTTCGATTCCTATAAGATTAGTGAAAATGTCGGTTACAGAGTTGTAGAGTTATTACTTGTTATCATGCCCTGTTACTGTCGTGTAAGTAACAAGTAACTAAAACGTACCTCGGATCTAATAATCGGTGGAACCTTTAGTTATTTAAAAATGTAATCAGTTTTGTTTAACTACTTAGTTTCCGGTTTATTTAAAAACATTGATAAATAGATTAAAAAATAATTTAAGGTGATGTTTTCTTGTAAAATAAAAATACGAAGTACTTATAAAAAATGTTTAAAATAAATAGCATAAAAAGTAACTATTGTGAAAGCTAAAATAGCTTTAAAGGCAGGTTTGTAAACACATATTAATAAAACTGAATTAAAAATCAGAAATATATTCCTGCACTTTAGCACTATTACTGGATCTGAAAGTAACCTATCAACAAAGTAAGTTATTCATAGAAATATAACACTTTCTAATTTTTCTCAAAACTCTTTTTCGATACACTGATCAACTTAAGTATCAATACCACCAGAAAAAATCAAATCATGTTGCATTTATCATTTCTTTCTTGAATTTCAACCAAAGCTCTTGGGTATGAACTTTATTATAAGAAACATATTTTAATTAATATACACGTTTATAAGTAAGTGTATCGCCGAAAGTGTGACAAAATTCTCAATTTATGGTAACCCCCCGACAGATTGGGTCGATGGTAGAAGTGACCTCTGGAAAGGGCTGCACTCACCATTTCGAAGGCTTTGCAATCTTGTGGATGTCCAGCCTGAAACACCCCTTTCACCTTCCCCCCCCCCCCCCCCCGCCACATGTGGCACTGCTATAAGTCATAACACTGGCTCAGAGTGAAGAGCCAGGCAGGCGTTATCAGTGCTAGAGTCTGGGGCTGTCATTAGGACTTCGCATCACGTGACTGCAGCAGAGAGATAAGGTTACTAGCTTCCGGCTATATCAGAGGATGGACCCTGGTATAATACAGATGATGAGGAGCAAGGGGGTATGAGGGGTGAGTCTGCTGACAAGCAGTGGAGATAAAATGGCATCCTTATAGGTATCGAAATAACAAGAATGCTTCAAGGTAAAGGAAAAAAAAAAACATGTAAAAATAACAAAGAAACAGTGTGGCCTTAAATATTATCGCTAGCATTTTCAGTGTCATGCCCATAATCGGTTCGTCTAACATGTTCAAAGAGAGATTATCATTAAATTATATTTTATTTCTTATATAAAAATGAATAAAATAAAAATAACCTAGTCCACTAGCAAGCAACACATAATTGATAATGAATAATAAAATCTACACATTTATTCTACATAGAGAATGAAAGAATTGAAAATTATCATAATCAAAATAAATATATTTAAAACAACAAACATCAAAATAAAAATAAAATATCTAGATCTAGAAATGAACTTATCAAGAGAGGAAAATAAACAATATGAAACTATCAAAAAAAATTTTTATAGCTTTATGAGTGAAAATATTCTTTTATAGCTTTATAAAATTTGTAAAAAAAAATTTCTGAGAAAATGATTATTAAAATTTTGTGAAAATATAAAAAAGCCATTTTTTTCTTAAAGAAAAATGAAATGTCTTATAGAAATATGGTTTATTTAAGACATTAAATTTGAAACTTCAACGTAATTAATAAAATTAAATTTTTATAAAATACTTTCTAATCTTTAATTTATTTCAATGCTCCTCCGACAAACAGGAAAACTATGCAAGCAACAAATTGGCCTTTAAAACAAATACTTCAAAAATTTTAGTTCAATATTTTCAGTTATCTTTAATATAACAGTTATAATACAAATCTAAAATTAAAATTATATTTGGGCGTTAGTTTATAACAAAACAACACTTAGTGATGGAATTTCAGTATAATCTTTGAAATTATAATAACTCCCCAATAAAAATATTTATTTCAGCAATCAATTTCCACATGTATTAAATTATTTATTTTATTAAAAGGTTATTTTACTGTGAAATAAAATAAATAAAATTTTTCCTAGAATAATTAAAAATCACTTAAGATAAATAATCATAACTGGTATTGCTTAAGTTTATGAAAATATTTTATTTAATAAATTAAATTTATTAAAATATAAAAAATTATTCGTGAAAAACTGTTTAGCATTCTGGAAATGTAAATCAAATATATGATATTGCTAAAATTTTGAATTGTGTCAACTGTATAAAAAAGATTAATTTCATAAAATATACACTTATTTAAACATCAAATCACGCGTTAAAATCTTTTAATAAATATGTATTCTTGAAAAAGATTTTAAAAAATTAAAATAATTATAAAAAAAACATAATTTAACCAAAAATTATATTAATCCTTATTCCAAAGTAATAATAATTAAAATAAATAATGGCTGGACAGTAAAAAAAAAAAAAACATTCGTCAATTCAAAGTGAAATTAAGTCACATTGTTTTGATTATTTACCACGCAAATAAAAATTAAAAATTTTTTCTCTGGATATCATATCAAATGCATTTTCTTCTTTTTCTGTATTTATCAAAACAATAAAGGGAGAGGCAGGTGTAATATTTAATGATGCAATCCTCAGATATTGAGAAAGATGAACGTCAGCTCCATCTATCGAGCATGCAGTACATCATCGCACTTTTTAATTTTAAAAATGCTTTTTACTTAAATTATAGTTATTGTTTTGATAGGGAAGCCAAATTAATTTAATCATTATATCTTTAATCTTAAAAGTATCTTTACAAATCTTTCTTACATTATATAAATTTATAAATTAATTTTAGAATATTTTGAATAAACTTTTAGAATATCAAGGGAGAATAATCATGCAGAAAACGACGAATCAAATATACTTTCAAGCTGACGTTAGTAATCAAACATATTTTCAAGCTTATCTTTTAAAGCAAAAAACTTATTCAAACTCGAATTTTCTTATGAATCCCGTGTTCATTAAAACGATTTTTTTAGTATCCTTTACTAAATTTCATATAAGTGAATTCAATTACATTTTTTTTTATTTTAATTTCATTTTTTCTTTTATTTTTTTAGTAATTCTATAATTTTTTTAAATATTTCTTTTTTAAGTAAGAAACATTGTATTTTACCTAGGGTATGAATTTTATGTATATATTTTATTTAATCAAATTTATACATGAAAAACTGTATTAAAGCTTAAATTTTTATATTTATTAAATTTTACCTTTATTTAAAATATTGGAAAAAATGCTTGGAGCACAAAAAACAGATTGATCAGTTTCAAATCTGAATTCTTTATAACTTAAAAAAAAATAATTAACAATTTAAGAATATTTGATTTTATAATTATACTCCATCAGTTTTACCTTTTTTTAGTTTAAATAATCTTATACAATTGGAAAATTATAATTTTGAAAAATAAATATCTTAAATGTGTCAAAATATTAATTTTTCCCTATTCTTTTTTCGAAAGTTTTTAAATATTTAAAAAAGTGAATCTCAAATTTTCATGAATATAATCCAAATTTTGAAAAATTCTCGAGACTAAAAAAATTTACAAAAAATTTTTTTAAAGATTTTTTTATACTTTTTCAAAATTAATAATAAATATATAGATAATATATGACTATTAATAATTCTTATTTCAAATTAAGCCTGATTTTGAATCACTTAATAACAGGAATGAGTTTTTAAGAAATTTCAGAAATTTACTTTAAATAAAAACGTACAATCTATATTTTTTTTAAATATAACTCAAAGAATAATGAAATTTTAGTTTTTGATTACAAATATTGCTAAAAATATATTGATTAAATAATATTTCTAAGCATTTGTGTCCACGTATTTTTTTATTTTATAAAACTTGAAAAAATAAAATAACTCAAGAGATTAGTTGAAGAATTTTTACGAAAGTACGGTACCTTTAATTTAGGATTACACTCAATTGCGATTTTATGCGTCAGTTGTTGTTTGACACCCACGCTGCCACTCTACTTTTCCATAATTTGGTGTGGACTTCAACACATGCCCCGGGTAGACAACCATTCATACAAGGAAAGGACAGACAAGAGAGAAAAAGTACATCCATACCCGAACCGAACCCAGGTCCTCCCCATTCGTTGTCAGGTCACGTGTCAGTGAGTCGTCCTTAATATGGTTCCAACGATGCAAGTATAATTTTAATTCTCATCTGCAAATTAAAATTTTGAAAAATTCCCTTTTTTTAAGAAATTAATTTTATGTATCTTTTGTTTGTGTTTATTTTTATTTTATTTTATTTTATTTATTTATTTATTTTTTTTTTGATTGAGAAACGTCGTTTTTATTTGAGAATCGTAAATCCTTCTAAGTTTGGATAACTAAATGATCTTCTGTTGTTAAAAATCCAGGCTTTTTTTTTTTTTTTTTTTTAAATGAATTAGCGTGGAATTTTATCGTTTAATTTAGCTCCCGTCTTTCTTCGAAGTTGAATCAAATGCAAACGCTTTTAAAAAGAGTGGCAACTAAAGCAACTGCTATCCCAAGTTCCTTTCAGGTACTTTTTGAATATGGGCTCAGACATAATTTGAACTTAAGAATTACCGGATGTTTAAATGATTAAGAATATATTGAATGAGTATGAAAAAAGAACTTTCATATATTAAAACAGAAGAAAATGACGGACTGCTGGGACCGTCTTTAAGCCAAGCAGACGAATGGAAAACAAAACTGAAATGTCTTTTGAGCAAAACAACAGTGAAATACTTCAAAAAATAAAATAAAATAAATTTTTGGGGGGGGGGGAACTGTTTATGCTTGCCTGATTTTTTCACCAATAAAATGAATATAAGAATTGTTTTTAAGTATGAATTTTACTTTTCATGTATTCCTTATATTGCGTATACTAAATTCTTCCTAGCCGCACTCTTGTCCAGTGGTCTGACTGTGGTTAGCTAGGTCCTGGGTTCGAATCTCAGTTCAGACATGGTGTACTTTCTCTCTCCTGTCTTTGTATAAACGGATATCTAAGACATGTGTGGACGTTGGACTGCATACCAATTTACGGCTCAGTTGGAAACGTGAATCCCAACCTCTAACTACCACGTGATAACAACTATAAAAAGATTTGAAAATATATTCTTCTTGTTTATAACCGAAGACTCTAAAAATTTTTACGATTTTAAAACAATTATTAATAAGATGCAATTCAATAGTTTTATCACTTACAAGAAATGTTTGGATGAATAATTCATTTTAGTTTTATTTTAAAACCTTCTTTCTTCGCAATTTTCGAATATTCTTTTAATATAAATAGTAATTAAAAAGATAAATATTAGAGATTTCTGCTATTTTTCGAATCACTAATATAGTTTTACTTTAGGCCAGAGATCATTAAGTAATTACATTGAATCATCTACTGATTATTATAATAAGAAATTTAAATTTTTGTTGACTGTCATGTAAGTTAAGCAAAAAAATGTTATGCAAATAACTGTGCCCATTATTAAAAATAACAATCCTACACAACTAAATATTGTGTATCCGCCATCTAGGTAATATTGCATCTAGGTAATATCTGAGTAATGAGCAAACTAGCGAGGGGGACCACTTAATTTGCTTTATTTCTCTAATTACTAAAATAATTTGTACATTACCTTTTAGAGAGGAATTTCTTGGATGATACTTTGTTGATGATATAACAAATGATTCTGTATCTTTATAACAAAGTAATATAATATTTTTCGATGTTTAGAGTTAAGGAAATCAACATATTAGTTGATAGAATCAAATATCAATTAAATAAATATGTATTATAATAATCAAATGGCTTATAACATTATTACAATTTAGGAATTTAATATTATTTATTTAATTTTTCATTATCTAATAAATCGAGTTAATCCATTGAAAAACATTCAACAAATAATTGATAATGTTAAATTTTCCAGATTATGAGTTTCAGTACCTTTAGAGTTTAACTTTTGTACTTTAATGGTAATGAAGCTCATAATATGTACATTACCATCGTAAAATGCAGAAAACTTTTAATTCCGTATTTTAATGAAGATAATCATTTATGCGCACATTATCTAGCTAATCTGTAAAATATCTTGATAATGTGCAAATGCGCACATATTCATATCTAAATAATCAACAGATTAGCTAGATAATGTGCGTATTTGCGGTTTTCGAACTTCACTGGTGACATATTAGCTAGGCAGAGGAGCCCATGAATTTTATCGATGGCATCTGTAATATAAAAACCGAAATGTAAAGAAGCCATCTAATTTTTTTTCAAACAAATCTATAAGTCTAAAAGCAAGAGAATTTAACGGCCTAAAGTATTTACAATTATATGCCATTTATTCTGTATTCATCAAGTTAATTCAATCAAACCCATCCGTCAACAAATTTATTGCTATTATTAACTTTTCAACCATTAACATTTGAAGCCGTTAATGCCCATACACATTATCTAGGTAAAATGCAGGAAACTATTTATTAAACGCATTAACAGAGCAAATCAGTTAATCTACATATCAGTTAGGTAATGTACACATTAATGGTTTTTGAGTTTTATGTATAACATATGTACATTATCAAGACTAAAAGTGTTCATGATTTTCACTCATGCCAGCTGATATTATAGAAATTAAATCCCCAGGTAAAATGCAAATAATTCTTGAAACCGAGAAGAATCATTATCTTAGATTGGTAATGTACATATTTACAGTTTTTCGGTTACATATATTAGCGAGACAGAAGTGTCCATGAATTTTATTCATGATATCTGATATTATAGAAACCAAATACCAAAGAAGAAAGCTTTTGATTTCAGGCATTAACGGGGACAAATCATAAAACTG
>JAPDSC010086318.1:213999-247566 GCA_026290005.1 Latrodectus geometricus | reverse complement strand
GCCTTTTTTCTGAACCTTAAATTTAGATGTTCTTAGTGCAATAGTAAATAATTAATGAAAAGCCATCTTTTGAATCGCCTTTTTCCCCCCGCTCCTTATTTGAGATTTTTTTTAAATTTATTGTTTTTCGTTTTCCGAAAATGGCAGCTTGCTTACCTCAAATGTGAGCTTAGGTCCCCACTAGAGATTAAGGTTTATTAACTAGAACGAGGGGGAAAAAAAAGAACATTCTATGTCAGCCAAGGATTTTATTTTATTACTAAAAAATGAAAATAAAAACAGGCTTAAGTTTAAAATATTAATTAACCTCTTATTTTACCAAGTAATTTTTTTCAGTTAACTAATAAGTATTAGTAACAGAAATTATAGCTTCCCTAAAGACAAAATTTCTTAGACATAGAATTAGTCTAAAAGTGTATGTTAGGAACGATACACTGATTATGTTAATTGAACTGAAATAGTGCCAGGCCTAGCCTTTTAAATGTAGATAAGCTCAATTAATATTAAAGTGTGTATTTGCTTTAGAATAGAGAGAACTATAGTATGAGAAGACCCAGACTTTTTTTTAAGGAATGTTGTATCAAGATCACAGCGCCATCTATCGAGTATCTATGAACTAAGTCGAAATTTCGTTTGATGATGATTATCCACCAGTTTTCGCTCTTTCCGCTCCATAAGTGTAACAAACCTGCATTACATTTCAGGGTAAATTAAAAATTTAATTACATTAGTAAATTTTACTAATAATATTATATCGAATTTTGAAAATAGGTCACTGAAAGTCGAGATATAAATTTGAGATAATGAGGAAAGTGAATTTTAATTATAAAGTTATATTGAATTTTGAAAAACTGCATCGATATCTAAAAATAAGTCACCAAAAGGGATATTTTTGAAAAATAAATTTGCGCTCATAACACAGGCAAATTTTTCATATAAAATTTTATGGAATTCTGATAAAAAAAAAAAATAGTAAATTATATTCTGAGTAAGAATTCAAAATGCAAGAAAATTTTGTTTATAAAATTATGTAGATTAAATATTAAGAAAAGATCAAGACAAAAAAATTTAAGTCTCGGAATCTTGGATAAATATTTGAATTTGTGAAGTTTCAATAGCAATTAAAATATTAACATAAAATTTTTTGCTTGATATAATATTTTGCAACAGTTTTTTATTAAGTAAAAAGTTTTAAGTTTTTTTTAATTAATGTTAAAATCATTAATAAAAATTCTTTTACATTAATCGTATGATCGTATTTACATTAATCGCAGTTTTCTTTATATAGTTTTATTATTATGAAAAAATATTTTCATTGAACTGGGAAATAAGAATGATTTATTTATCTTATAGTTATTAATGTTTTAAATTTAAATTATTATTAATTGTATATCTATGAATAGAATTTTTATAAAATTGAGAAATAATAATTCTTTTTTATTTTTATTAATACGGATTTTTTTTCACCAAATTTAGAAGTTTTGTATACTTTTATTCACAATTATATTTTATTAACTCTAAAAATAGTGTATTGTGTAACAAAAAAGAGAAAAGATGAAACACAGATTTGTTTCAAATTTTCGAATTATTCACTTTTCTTGGCGGCAAAGCAGAATTCTTTTATGGTTATCAAGTTAAACTATCAGACCACATTTCCAGTATCCAATGTCTGGAAATGTCTGATATCGCTTATTAAAACTAATCTCTAAAAACAACAACTCTCCACATCCAGCTACAACATTATGAAGCTTTTCAAGGAAAAATAAATAAAATCTTAAAATTATTTTGTAAATTAATTTTATGTGTTTGGAAAGAAATCTTCAAAAAATCTTAAAGAATAGAATTTTCAACGTCCAGTGGTTCTAAACTTTTAAACACTATGCCAACTTCAGATGTTCTTGACTGAAAATTCTGAAGGTGGTGTACTAGTATGCTAAAATCTTAGGGAATTATATAGTTTAACTCCTCAGATTTATTTTTAGGAATGCAAAAGAACTGGATTTTTCAAAATTATAATAATTTAAAAGAAAATATTGAAAAGAGTGAAATCTTTTTAACAGAAATTTTTCTTGAGGATATTTTATTACGTTATAAATTTAATTCTAGATTTTCAAAATCATTCAAACTTTCAGACTTTTTTTTCGTAAAGCAAGAATTAAAGTTTGCTGACTTGTTTGCATCTGTTCTGTTGTAGAAACTTTATAGATCAAACTATTATTATAATAAGGAATCTTTCAAGTTTTTGAATAGTACCCAATTTTTCAATAAGCTGAGCCAAAAAACTTCTTCGAAAAATGACTTAATATCTTCAATTTATTTCGAAATTATGATAATTTATTGAGTGAAAATTATTAAAAAATGCAAAACCTATATTATAGAAATTTATTAGGTTTTATAAACGTAATTTCAGATTTTCGAAGTTGTTCAAACACCTGACGCGCTTGTACCTGTACAACGTTGTTCTTTACAATGTGAACTCTTTCACGTTAAAACAATAAACTGCGCCGTTAACAGAAAATGTCCCTGCCATTAAGTGCTCGTTTTTTCAAGGCTTTTTCGAACAGGATTGAGAAGAGCAACCCCCTCAGATAACAGGCTGTCACGATGGAACAATAGTCGCGAGAGACAACTGTGTCCCGTTTGCTAAATGAGCAAAAAAACTTCTGAACTCTCACCAACAGATGTTTCGTATCAGCTCAGAGCAGAAGAGTGGAATTTCCGCTTGCTTTGTAGAACAAACCTTGCAAATCACACGCCTTCTCGCGAAGGTGTTCTCTTACTTTGTAACTCTTATTTTATTTGGAGATGTTGCCTATTTTGTCATCCTCTTTCGAAATTAAATATTTTGTCTTAGAAGAGAATTTGGATGCTTATGAACGTTCTGGAGACAATTATTAAGAATATTAAGTAAATGCCAAGAATTGTGAATGCAGATGCCAAATTTATTTTGTCTAAATTCATTCATTGGGGGAAAAAAGATTGTGTTCTAATAGTGCATCAATATCATGTGATAAAAGGACTCTAACGAACTTGCGTCTAAGTAAACAAGGTTTTGGTCTGAGACTCGAACTGTAAAAAATTTTATGTCTAAGACATTTTCAGATACTTGTTTATTTTTACGGTCTCCATTCTTGGAATGGTGCCAAAACAATCGCTGTATTAACTAATATTTGGAACATGTTTATTGTCTGCAGTTTACAGTTACTATAATTCTCTAGAATAGTTTTAACCGAGTAGTTAATGAATAATCTTTTACAAGATGTTTTTGCCCTGTGAACACTCCAAGCTAAAATTCGAGATGCTGGCTAACTGTACTTCGTTTTGTTCTTGTTTCGAGACGAGAAGTGAAACACTAATGAAAGCGGATTAACAAAGTATAAAATGAGTAATCGAATGACGCCAGTTCCTCTTCATTTGCAATTTTAAAACCAATTTATATTTGTGGTCGTAAAAATAAGTATGCATAATTTATGATAGGGACTCGATATAGAGTTCAGGTAAAAACTGAAATCGAAACTAATTAAAATAAATATGTTTTTTTCATATTGCTAAAAACATTTGTAAAAATTTACGGTCACCACTGGCGACTTTTGCAAAATCTCGCCATTTTGCACAAGCGAGAATATATTGTCTGTACGAAAAAATGGGTTGCCAAAAAATGTTTTTTATCGCCAAATGTGAAAAAATTGCGTCAAAGCTGACTGTACAATAAATCTGATTAAAAAATGTACTTTTCCACTAACTTTGATGTTTCCATAAGCTGTTGGGATCAGATTTATTGTACGCTCACCCTTGGAGCAATTTTTTCACATTTGGTGATAAATAACATTTTCTGGCAACCCATTTTTCGGAGGCAATAATTTTAATATTCCGTTTTTTTTCTAGATCTCGCTCTTGCCAAAATTCCGAGAACTTTGACGAAATTTTGAAAAAGTCACCAAGGGTGACCGTACATTAAATTTTTACCAGCTGTTGATTTGGAAGTCCATTTCCAGTGAAGTTTTCCTGAAAGATTTCGATTCTAAATAGTAAATGACAACTCATTAAGACAAATCATTAATAAATTACAATCAATAATACACTGTCAGCCAGAACTATTCATTCTTTGTCATGAACAACCTTTAATGCGAAGGTCTTCTAAACAAAATGTAATTAATGGTTTGATTCTTATACCATGAATTATAGCCGAGGTGTTTGAAGACACGTCATTAGTCAACGGCAGCCACTAGAAAACACAGATCGCCCAATCTCTTTCCAGGGAAGTCGAAAATGGCTTTGAGATTTGCAACCTTTGTGCCGTGGATGACAAGCCATCGCAGAGGATGGTCGTTTTTGGATACAGGCCCTGCCTGCACAAGTGGACCAAGCTTGTCATTATGGCAGAGAAGCCATCTCAGAGTGAAATTTGTTGGAGGGTAGCCAGTAGAGTAAGAAAAAAAATGGCAAGTGGGGAAGGAATTAAGGGATAGAGGGATGGTCGAGTGAGTAAAAAAAAAAGGGAGAAAGGTCGGGTGGGTTGGAGGGAGTTCTCTCCTGCACAAACTCTTCTTTTTTTCTTTCTTCTTTCATTTTAACCTACCAGCCACTAAAGCGTTCCCCCTTCCATCACTGACGCGTTTTTTCTTTCCAAAGTTCTTCGCTTCTCTTTTTCGGTTGGCTTACCGTCCAGCTAGTGGTGTGTGCTCACGATGGAGCTAAGCTACTTTTTTCCCCCACCCCCTTCTTTGCCGAAGAAGAAGAAGAAAAAAAAAAACAAAGTTTTCTTTCTTTTATCTTTTCCTTATTTTATTGGAAGACGAAAAGGTGCAGAAGAAAGAAACGGCCGTGGAATGGCGAGTAGGGGTGGCGGTTGAGGGTGTTGGTTGCGAGTGCAAATTTGAAGCCCCCATTCCCGTAAAGCTCGACCCCTAGCACAAGAAAAACCAAATGGAAGAGCTCACGCAAACGAAAGTTCCAGCTTCGGTAATGGTGCCCACATTTTCGTACCCAGCTAAGAGGTTTTTCCCTTGCAGATAGGAGAAAATACTCCTTCCTTAAGCTTATAAATAGGAAAGGGAATCCATGGCGATGGTGTGTTGTTCTCGAAAAGCCATTTATTTGAGTCTTCACCGATAAAAATCGTTTTGCAAGAGAGAAATACAAGAATTTTCTTTTTAGATTGTTCGTATTAAATCTAAAAATGTTTGAAATCTGGAAAGGAGAGTAGTCTGTGAAAATAATTATTTCAGTGAATTGAGTACACTAATTCCTTTAATATTTTTTTATTGGCCTCTTGCCTTTGGTTTAACAGTTCGTGGGTTTGAATCCCACCATCGGCTTGGAGCCTTTCTTAATCCGAAAGTATCGGTCTAATTACCCCACGTGAGCAAAAAGTGACTTTTGAGAGACAAAAAAAAAATCAAACCTAGCAGTATCATTCCAATTCTATCATTTGAAATTGAAAGGAAAATATTGCGTTTTATACTGGAGGACTGATTTGAGCAGGATCTCCCTCAAATCAAGTAGACGTTTACAATGGTCAGAACTCTGCCTTTCAGTTTAACTACCTCTCTAGCGTGGATACTTGCAGTGGTTATCAATAAATTTTAACTGTAGACCCCAAACAAATACACATTTCGATACAAAATTGGCATCAGAGTAATTAGCTCACTAAATTAGGATGTTAAAACGGGTTCCAATTCAATATAAAGATCCAAGGCACAAGGTAGATTTAGAACTCATGCTTTTTTTTTAATCAACCAGACCAGAATGAAAGAGCATTCCCCCAGGTAAATATAACTGAACAAATCTATTTAAATATAAATATTACATGCATTTAAATATAAAGAGAAAAATGGTTTAGTTAATGAAATTAAAAACAAAATTATAACTAAATGAATTTAATTCACAAATGTCGTTCGCAACAGTTGGAATATTCTAAAATCAGCATTAAAGGTACTTGGTGGCAAAAGGCCCTCGAATACAATACAAATTTATTTTCAAATATTATTTTAAAACAAGGGAAGCCCGTGGCTCACTAACAATATGTATATCTGAGACATTTGAAGAAATTAGACTCAAAAATCTAATTTTTCATATGAATTCTGACATAAAGTCGTACGCAAAAATTATTCGAATATTAATTTAAAAATATGTCAGTATTTCTATATTTATCTAAAATTTTAAAATGATTAAAAATATAGCAAATTTCTATTGATAATTAATTGTTAAATTATGTACATGTTAATCTTCCTTCCCAAAATCTTTTGAATTTGAAAACCACAATATCAAATGTAAAGCTACAATAAAGCTTTTACAGATTATCCACAATATTTTTGATTAAAATAAATCTTTCGGATAATTTCTGAGAGGTAGATAGTTCTATACCCGACCCACCGAATATTCGCTCAATTAAAACGGGTCTCAATAGCCACATATTCTAGTATTCAAGTAAACCCAGTGATATTTTTCGATTTAGTTTGTCATTCAACGGCCAGCTTTTGCACATTAAGCTAAATAAACGAGAATTAAAAGCCTAAAATAGATTCTTAACCACTAAAAGCATCCTTAACAAAACAGAGAATCGATCCTACGAACTGCGGAATTGAAGACTGCAACGCTTGCTTGTCGGCTGCTTCTTCTGCATTGCCATAAGAAGAAATGCAATTTCTCAGTATTTACGGGTTTCGAACTCAGACCGTCTGAAATAAGCAATGGAATAATCTTTAATCGCTTCATGATACTTTATTTTTTATAATCTTTTTGTCGAAAATATTAATTAGAATAGTAATTGTTAGAAATCTCGATAATAATTTAAAATTAAAACTATTGGGAATAATTTTTTATTGCATTATTTATTTTATTTGCAGCCTATCTCTAAATTATTCATGGATTGTTAGGCTTCTGTCAGCATATTTGTCAAAAATTTACTTTAGAACAAAAAAAAAATTAAATAATAATATAATAACAAAAATATTTTGATTTCGGAAAGCAACAAAAATTTGAATTTCGAATTCAAAATGTTTTAGGTATTTAAATTATTTCGTCTCATGTTTAACATTAATCTAACAAAAAATCTAACAAATCATAAATTGCATTCAATTGTTTCGCTTAGTTTCTCGAGTTATTAAATTTGTATTGATCAATGATTATAATTTCTTATTATTTAATAATAAATAATTAATATATAAAAACTAAAACTTAGCAAATTATTTTAATATCATTTAACAAAGGAAAATAATTCTGCAATATATATATATATATATATATATATATATATATCGTTTTTTCTAAATAAATTGAGCTCTAATAAGGATCTTTCACAATAACACTTTTCATTATCATTAATGTCATCAATAATATTAAACATAAATACCAGGGTGAAATATATATCACAAAAATTATAAACTAAATTCATGTATAGTTTATTCCTTTTTAATATTACTTCATTCTCATAAAACAATGAGAGAAATACATACGATAAAAAACTATATTTTTCATATTAAAAATATGATTTATGCTACTTTTGAAAAAAAAATTAATTTAATATTATGTATATAACTAAAATAATGAAAATTTTAACTATAAACTAATTAAATTATAATTTTCAATGGTAGAATTAGTTTGATTATTTTTAGATTCAAAGCGAAAATAAGCAGTTTGAGCAATTTTATGTTCAATAATTTTAGGGTATATCTGTATTTAATATTTTGAAATACAGATGGCGCTGTATGGAGCAGGATAGTTCATTCAACAGTCTAAAAATATTTAATTTGTTTCAATTGACTGGCGAAACCAAAAATAGTAACTTGGCGAAACGCAATGTACTGTTAACACGCGTTTTAATATCGAAACGGTTAGTTTTGATGACATATTTATTTTGACAAATTAATCTTTTTCAGTAGTGGAAAAATAATATACGTGACAATATTGAAATAAACTAAGGATGTTATTATTTTGATATTTGTGAAGAACTGTGAAAAATATAAATAGAAACGAGTTTAAATAATGACATTTTATTTTTAGAATTCATATGCAATATAGCAGATGTATTTTCATTTAAGCTTTTAATTTTTGTTTAAAAATAACTTTAATTAATGAAAATAAGACATATATATATATAAAACTTCGTTTTTTCTTTAAATTTTGGAATTTTGTTAATTTTAAAATTATAATTTCAGTCAATTTTTAGATAAATATAATACCAAATAAAATTATGTTTTATAAAGAAATCGGCAATTATTTATATTCGAAAAATATTAAAATTAATTAAAGGTTCTTATTCAATGACTAAAAACGATAATTTTCAATTTTGTAATGCATTTATCGTATATTTTGAAGGAAAGATAGATTATTCTAGCGTTTTTCAAGTTCCCAAATTGCATTTTGATGGAAAGTTGGACTAATTTACTACACTTAACTACCTTTATGTGTCGTCTCAGGAGTTAATTCAGCTTTCTTAGGGTGTTTCTTTTCTCCTTCCATTTAGAGTCGAATTCTTTATTTTAAGGTAAGCTTTTAATTTTATGGATGATTTCATTTGTACTTGAATATGGTATTGTTTTGTTGATGTATGTGGAGTCAAATTTTGTTATTTGGAACATGTACATTTACTAGAGTAGTTATTGGTCTAGGAAGGGTCTATAGGTAGTACTAGTTAAAATAGCGACGGTCCCTCTTTTTTAAGCTCCCAGCATCACACGAACGCGTGCAAGGAAGGAGATGGTACCCAGTTGCATCTCTCTTTCTCTATCGTTCGTTTTTCTCTTTTTTTCCCTTCTTCCCTTTTTCTCTTGCTCTTTTTTTACACCATTCGTTCTCTCTTTATCCGACATCCTCCTCTTCCATCGCAGCATCCGTCAGGTCCGGATGCCACGCAGGGGACACCACACAAACGACGAAGTGCGTGGGAGGGTGGGGGAGACGTCCGTTCTCTTGGACCCCGGGTGTGTGTGTGTGTGTGTGCACTGCAGAAGAGTAGGAGGAGAAGAAGGATTCTGAAAGGAGAAGAAAAGGATCCAAGACTCTTTTTTTTTTCCCTTCTTCTTCCATCTTCTTTCCTTTCCTACTTCAAGGGAAAAAAAAGGGGAAAAAATGTTGGAAAAGAGCGATAGGGAAAAAAATTGGATCTCCAAGACTTATCTGCGTTCGCGCGAAAGACGTCTCAAGGCGAAATGAAAATAAGAGCGGAATTGGGACCGGGGCTACGTCTTGGGTTGTAAAGGGTGGTTCAGGGAAGGGGGTGGTGTGGAGGAGACAGGGGGTTTACCCAAACCCAGAGAGGATGAAGTCCTGAACATTTCTTTTTTTTTACTGCTTCTTTTTCCTTCATCTTCCTGACGCACACTGTGGTTCTACACCTACACATATATCTCGGCGCATGCGTACGAAATGAGCATTCATAGTGCAGACGATTGTTGAAAGCAATTTTAACACTACTAACTTCTTCCGGTTCAGTAAAAATTGCAGTTTTTTGAGACGTGCCACAGGGATGTGCAGGTCATGAGGTTCAGGTATTGAAAACTATTAGAATCTTTTTTTTTTTTTTTTAAAAAAAAAATAAGTTTGCGAAAAGGTTTAATATTACTATATATAAAATGTGGAAAAATTGTAGATAACTAAAATGTTGTTATTCGAAACTCACTGTTTAATAAATAAATATTTTTTTAAACAACTTTATATTAATAAATCAATATCTTTAAAAACAGTAACTTAAAAACTATTTTCATTTTTTTTTACTATACATTATATATATATAATCAATAGTGAATATATATATTCAAAGTTTATCATGAGGAAAACAGCTATTTAATAAAGAGGAAAATTTAAAATTTGAGAGAAAACAAATCAGTTAATTATTGGAATTTTTCTGTTAAGCGTGTAAAAAATTTTTCTGTTATTTTTTATATGCTTATAAATTTATGATAATAGAGCAAATTTTATAGTTATCAATATACCCATATTAAATGTTTATTTATACCAATGACCATTATAAATTTATCGTAAACTCAATTTTCGACGCAATTTAAAATTTCGAGTTGTTATATCCTCTGCACATAGTACGTCATGCTCACTAAACAAATGTATATAAATGATTATTTTTATTATTGAAATAAATGAAATATATAAATTATTTCGAGAAACAACCCAAAAATCATAACAAATCTCCTCTCTAAAACGCTGTAAAAACATTTTTCAAAATTAAGATATTTTGGAAAAAAAAAAAAAAATGAAATCAAATAACTACATGTTAAACACATAAATTAAGTTTGTTTTACCAAAACGCAAATTTTAAACATTATTTTCAATAAGGAATTATTTATAGAATTAGGTAATCACATATGCATGTACTATACACACATGATCCCACATCGTCTGTAAATAATTTTATGTCTATATTTTTTCAAGTCTATGTAATTTCAGATGGATATATTAAAAACTCCAATTGCTTATAAGACTATTGTTTGTTATCTATTGTCTAGGCTGGCAAATGGGATACGCTGCTCCACTTTTTCAACTGAAACGTCATTTGGTATGGAGACCAACTCCTTCATTACACACATGCCATAGGTACCCGTTTAAAGGGTAGGCAACCATACGAAAGGACAAAGACAGGAGAGAGAGAAAGTACATGCCCGAAGCGGGATTGGAACTCAGGACCTCCCTATCTGCAGCCAGGCACGCTGACCATTAGTTAGGGTGGTTGGCAATTGATTATACGACTTTTCTTTATCTACTGAGCAAAGGCCTTCTCTAGAACTTCTCATATATATATATATATATATATATTTGTTTACGCTTTTTAATTTTAAATATAGCTAAAATTGATTAAATGATTGCTTTTATTCATTTTAACAAGAACTTAAAAATCACAATTTTCTCACGATTCATATTCGCTGTTACATAAACTCTAATGTTAGACATTGTTCATTCTCATTAAATAATAAAACTTTCAGAAGTTTTAGTAAATTATGTTATAATTATATGAATAAAAGAAAAGAGTAAAAAAAATAATCATAAAGAAAAAGTATTATAAGCATTTTCTCCAAAACTCTTGAAGTTGGAAGTAATTGATTTTTTTCAGCAAACATTATTTCTATTTCGTGTTTTTTATTATTTAACATAAAAGAACAATGCTTTCGGCTTGTTCTTTTTGCACACAAGTCCTTTTTGGGGAATTATTGAGTACTTTTATTGACGGTTGCAGTTTTCAAAAGAAATATCTGTACAGAAACAAAAAGGAAAAATGAAAGGAATGGCCAATTTCGCGTGCAACATGCCAAATTCATGAAAAAAAATGTGTTCATGGACCCGAAGTGTTGCAGAGAAGCCTTTTCTGCCCCTTTTGTTTTGTTGCCTGGGAGACCTAGAATTGCATCCCGTCTCAGTTTTTAGATTTGAATATTCGTCGCATGAATTGGTTTCGATAACAAGTGTCAGTCAACAAAGGAGACCAAAAACTGCTTCGTGCTTTCTTGTTTCTAAACACAATATTTGCTTTAGAGATTCCCAGAAAAACAGACGTTCATACATACATTAGAATATAACAAAGAAGAATTATCCACACAATCGTAGTTAGAGTTTAGCAATTCCTTCATCGCAATTAAAAGAAGAATTACCAAAAACATACAAAATCTTCATATGTAAGTTACACAAGAGAAATTCAAACATTAAAAGGTGAACGTCAATAAAGTACAAATAATAACTGAAACTCACTTTCTATAAATAATATAAAATGAATATAAAAATAACAATACAGTCTGTTTCATCAGGGTGTCTTAACCATGTGTCGAAAATCACAAATTTAAAATTGAAGGATAACAAGCAATACTTTTTTGTAACTTTTCAATTTTATATTTGTGGTTTTGCATGGTTTGTGAGTGTTCTTGCTTAATTTTGGATATTGTCTTTAGCCAATTGCAGAAAAAGAAAACCTTTTTTTCCCAATGTCTTCAACAGCATTTAACGAATATGATTATACTAATAATTAATTCCAACTTACATTTAATTTTTAAATTTAAACTTGAATTTTATTTGTATTTTATTCTTCTTTTTTTAACGCAGTTTAAATATCTTGGAATTGTTTACATCAGCAGCAAAAATGGTTTAAATGTTCAAATAAGCAATAAACTTCCTGTGGCAAACAGATGCTATCATGGCTTTAAAAAAAGTTTAAATCTTGAATTATAAACAACAGAATTATAATAATTCATTACTATGATTTATAATACTGTATTGCTGTGAAAGCTGGGCTATCACCAAAACAATCTAAATTGAGCTAATAATTTTCGAAGGCAAATTTATATATATATATATATATATATTATTAGTATTAAATTTCGTTTGTATGTCTAATCTCTAAAAGTGATTCAGAGAAATAATATGGTTACAAATTTATTTGTATTTGTCTTTAAATATCTCTGACAGATCGGAAATACTCAGTTTTGGGTAAAAATTGCGCAATTTAGGGGCATTCTACGTTAAAAATGGCATTTCTAAAAATATGGTGATTTGACGAGAAATAAATATTTTTGGAAAAATCCATCATCGAAGTTCTGGGGCCAATACTAAGCGAGCTAGCCTAGATCCTTCCAGAAGCTTGGCAAAAATCGTAGATTTCACGCCAAGTTTGATACATATAAATACCACCGTCCAACATAAAGTGAGTTAGTAAAGACAATCAATCTTGGATGTTAGCCTAGTCCATAGAAGCTGCTAACTGTCTGAGGTATTTGAGACATTTACAATTGGAAGCTGTTTTTCCTGCTGTATTTGGAGCTGTGTAATTGCGATTCTTCATTGTCGGAATATTCTGTAATTTATAGAATTTACTACGTATATAAGTTTTGTGATTTTTGAGTGATTGTTTTAGCGACTATCTATCGACACGAACGCCGAAGCGTGGTACAACTGGTGTCGGAAGAGGGATTGAAGAATTGATGCAGCGTATCACGAGAAAAAGGGATATGGATTCAATTAAGTCTTCTCGATAAATAGGCTGAGCAGATGGCTGAAATGAAAACTGAGATGAAACCTGGACAGGAAGAGATTAAAATCCAGATGATGAAAGCCATGAAAGTTGTACAGGAAAAGATTAAAACCAAGATGATGAAAGAGAAATTCCGGACAGAAGGAACTTAGTATAAAGATACTGTAAGTGTTAAAAAAGAATTCTCTAGCATCAGTCAGGGGAAGATGAATGCAATTGAAGATAAGGTAACTTCAGTTGAGCCTAAAGTTTTGGAGATAGAAGAATGTTTTAATATGAAGGTTCGAGAAAACATTGAAGAAGCATTAGAAAATGTGAACAAGGAGATAGAAGGCCTCAAGAAGCAAATATCAAATTTACATCTAAAAGCCAACATATTATTTATGTCTTCCTGAACCACGATTAATCTCTCAACATTCAATGGAAAAACATCCTGCCAAGTATACAAAATGCAGTTTATGATGGTAGTGGAAGCTAATGGATGGAATCCCCGAGCCAAAGCTTTTCCCCTGGCAGCTTAAGAAGAGATGCTTCTGGAAGTGCAAAGGCATGATTTCCAAGCCCTATCTATTGCTAGATGGGAAAGTCGCTGTGCTAGACGGGTATCTACTACAGTTGTCTCGTGTACAGTTGTGCCGCCTATCAAAAAGTGGGTGAAAGTCTGGAAGAATTGGCTGTCGATATTCAGCGACTTTCCCCATATAGAATTTTCGGATTGCCCAGTTGAGACACTTCAAGATTTGGCTCTTCAGAATTTCATGGATAGTAAACAGATTTTGGAGATACAGGAAGCACTTGGCGACGACAAGGATATCGGATCTGCTTTAGTTTACGCACATAAGATAGAGGCTGCCTAGCCAGTCGCACGTAAAGATCTCATCAGATCAGTAAAAGATCTCCTCAGAGCAGAGTCTTCTGATTCGGACTCCGATTTCGTAAAACAAATTGAAGTTTTAAGACAGGAAATTCGTATAGGTGTATAGAATAATTCGTATACATATAGGTGTTAGAGAAAAGACTATTCTGTGTTGGACGTCATGTGTTGGATGCAGTCGGACACATCTGAAGAAACTGCTCAGAGAGTCAGAAGCCATATTTAAAAATGTTCCATATTTCTTCTATAAAAGCCGGCGACAATGGACTTTTCGTTATAGGGCATATCAACAAAGTCCCCTGCAGACTGATAATCGATACTGGAGCCAACATCAACTGGATGCTGCTACCAAAGCGTGATTGGTGATAAGATTAATGTGCTCACGTAAAAGTCAATCTTAACATCGCATTTGAAAATGCTGTGCACCATCATATGGCGTGTGTGGCTGATACAAATAAGGAATTTATTGTTGGATTGGCTTTCCTCAAAGAAAACTATTTCAAATTGGAGTTTGGAAATAAAGAACTGCACTCATGTTCAAGAAACATAGTGGTGATAAGATGAAATATTCAGATTCCTTATCGAAGAAAACATAAAAGCTGCCGATATTGTTCTTGACTTGAGCAGAAATATCAACTAGAAAATCCGGTACGCTAAGTTACATTTTCAACGACTTAAAAAACAGACCCATGAAGTGATGAATGACTCAGAGAAGCATTTAAAGAACATCCTGATATAAACCTAATTTTGGAATTAAAGGAATCTTCTCTTAAGAGACCAAGTTTTCAGGACATCTCTACAGACAGTCCTGCTACTAAACAGTATTCGGATCTGTGGGATTCACTCCATATTAGAAATGGCGTGTTATACAGGAAGTGGGAGTCCGATGATGGAAGTAATTTCAAATGACAGCTTGTTCTTATAAAATCAAGAATTTCAGATGTTTTGAAAGAACTACGTAATCGCTCAACTGGAGGCCACTTCGGATGAATCTACAGAAAGTTTTTATTGGAGCAAAACGAGTTAAGATACAGAGAAGTGGTGCCAATCTTGTGATGACTGTGCGGTTCTTAAAGGACCAAAGAAACGTAGCCGAGGGAGGTTGCCTCGGTACAACGTAAGAGCACCTTTCGAGCTGATCGCACTGGACATTTTGGGTGCCCCACCATGGTCTCCAACGACATCCTAGTTGTGATGGACAATTTTACTAAGTGGCCACAAGTGGTTTCAATTCCCAATCAAGAAGCGACTATTGCAGCAGAGGCTCTTGTGCTGCAGTGGATTTGCAGATTCGGCACACCCTTACAAATTTATTCAATAGGCAAGACGCAGACCATACCATTACACCCAAAATTGGACTCCATGGTAGAGAGGTTTAACCAAACCGTCTAAAATAACCTCTCCCTTAAGGTCTTCAGAAATCAGCAAGAATGGGATCTTGCTTGCATATTGCAATGCTGTCCACCAGACTACTGGATAGACTCAATCACACATGCTCTTGGTTGTGAACTTCATCTCCCCTGTGACCTTCAGTTCGTTCACCCATCGCCAGAGGATCTGGCCCAATACCCTAGGGTAGGACGGCATTTTCTAACTATGTTACCCTCATCGCCAGAGGAATACAAGATCTTCTGGTACATCATGAAGATGTCCATAACTTTCCTCGAGACTGAATCAACCTGGCGATTGAAAGAATGAAGATGAGATATGACACAAGAGCAACAGAACATAAATTTCAGGAAGATGACAAAGTATGGCTGTAAAACCCGACTCGCGATGGACAGAACTTTCTGCGAAATTGCAAGCCAACTGGGACTGTACATACACAGTTTTAAAAAAAGACTGAATGAAGCCCTCGTTCGTATCGAAATCCCCATCTTTAAAACGGAAGATTAAACTATGACAGATTAGCTCCTTAACGTAGTATGAATTAAAATTAATAGACCATGGTCACTTTGTAAATAGTGTAAACAATGTTAATTGAATAGTTTCTATTTTTTCTATTTGTCTAATAATTTCAGTTGTTTATGTATGCAATGTGTGCTTAAAATGTAAATTATTTTTACTTTATATTTGGCTGGCTTCCTATGAAGAGATTATACTTCCCGGGACGTGCAGCACTTGAGAGGTGGTAATCTTACAAATTTATTTGTATTTGTCTTTAAATATATCAGACAGCTTGGAAATACTCAGTTTCGGGCCAAAATTGTGCAATTCAGGTCTATTCTACAATAAAAACGCTATTTCAAAAGATTTGGCGACATTACGAGATTCTTGGCGACTTTTGGCGAGATTCTAAGAGAATTGGAGAGAAATAGATATTTTTGGAAAAATCCATCACCGAAGCTCTGGGACCAATATTAAGCGAGATTGCCTAAAACCTTCCAGAAGCTTGGCGAAACTCGTAGATTTCACGCCAAGTCAGGAATAAATACCACCGTCCTACATAGAGTGAGTTAGTGAAGACGATAAGTCTTTAATGTGTTAGTCTAGTGCGTAGAAACTGTTGAGTGTCTGAGGTATTTGAGACTTCGATTGGAAGCTATTTTTCTTGCTGTATTTAGAGCTGACTAACTGCGATTTTTACTGTAGGAAAATTCTGTAACCTGTTGAATTTACTAAGAATAAAAGTCTTGTGATATTTAAGTGACTGTTTAATTGGCTCCGAATCGACACGAAACCCGAAGCCGCGGTACAATATTCATAAATATAGATATATCTATCTAAGCCAGGGGTTGCCAAACTTTTTTGATCACCGCCCCGTATATAATTTTTCGAAATCTCCATAGACCTCCACAAAGGTAATTTTCAGGTAATTAAAATAAAACTACATATTAGTCTAAATATTTAATATATATCAGAAATAGCAAGTAAAGTAGCTACAGATTTTTTACTTCTTAATGAGATGAGTGTGCCCGGCGTTTCTTGGCGAGGTTCGCTATATTGGTTTCGAAATTAGTCAATTTTAACCGTAAATCCCCTCGAAACCCATAAGGAAAAAAGGGGCAGATTGTTTTCTGATTTATTATTTTATTTTCTATAAAGAATATAATATTAAGTCGTTTATAAAAATATTTAAAATTTTTACGTACGCAGTTGTGTGATTTGCGTATTAAGAACTGTTTTTTCTTCGCGCCCCAATAGACCCTTATTTGACCCCTTGGGTCAGATAGACTCCTACTGTTGTTAAATAGACCCCTAGTGGTCTATATTGACCACTTTGCTGACCCCTGATCTAAGCTATATTTTATAAATTATTGTTGTCTGGACATTGCCTTATTAGGAGCGAATATAAAATTTTTGATACACAAAATTTGAATTTCCTTTCATTTATTTAAATTGAGGTTAAGAATTTTTTTTAATTTAAATTTGATTATTTACATTTATTTATGAAAACAAATAAAGAGTTTTTAACACACTCTCTGAACTGAGAAAACTATTTTAATTTGTTGATGAATTCATTAAAATATATTCTTCAAAAATAATGCTGTTTTTGAAATATTTGCCTTGAATTTTAATTGGAAAAGCATGGTAACATGTTATGTATTTATTAAAACACTTTATACAAATCTGATTAAAATGTTGAAAATAGTTTAATAAATTTGTACCTTGCAAATCTTTTTTATATAACTAGTTTTGATGCACATTAAATGCTATCATAGTAAAATAAAAGTAAAAATATCTTAAGCCTCTATCAGTTTTAAAAGCAAATCAACGAAATCCATTATTTGCATAGTAAAATGACTAATGGAATCCATTAAGCAGATTCTGCGTTAATAAAATGGAAGGAATACTTTCTTGATTTTTATTGGGACTATGTAACTTGAATCGCAAAACTATATAATTAAGATTATGTACGTTTGTAAGTAATTAATAATATAGTTAATTGACCAACCATAGTTATTTTTAAATATCGTTAATAGTTACTTAAAGTAACTGTTAATAATAACAGTTACTAAAAGTATCTGTTATTGGTTAATTATTTTAAATTTACTGAAAATGTGCATCCCCCTCCATTCTATCAAAAACATTAGGAAATTGCTAGATTCACTTAAGCAGTATTCGCTTAGTAAGGAATCTAAAATATTCACATTTCTTTCAATTTTTCATGTGACAAGAAGCTTTAATTAAGTAACAGTGCGTTTCTATTTTAGAGACGTCAATTGCTCGCGGGAAAGGGGAGGATTTATTAGGCCAATTGGGGCCCTGTTTGCATTAATTGAAAGAGCACCTCATCCAAACTTGCTTAATCTAATCTTTCTGAAGTTATTTGTATTATGTTCATTGCTTTGACAAAGATAACAAGAAGACAGTAGTTGAAGAAAATATAAAGATAGGAATGTTACTTTTAAATTATGTATTCTATTTTGTTTATTTTGCTCTATTTTTTTAGATCATACTTTTATTTTAACATTTTTTGTCCTGTGTTATAAACCAGAGAAAATAAACATATTTCTCTTATATGCACTAATCACACTTATCTTTCCAAAAAAAATGCTTTTAATGCTTAATTTAAAAATTTACGTGTCAGTATTTAATTTCAACAATAATTATTTTATTTCAGAGATAATAATATAGAAATCAACAAAATCTTATTTCTCAATGAGCAGACCTTTGATACAAACTGTTGCCACTTCCTTACTTAATTAACTAAATTGTTAATTAATTATTGTATTACAATTACAATACTGCTATTTAACAACAATAAGTAATTAACAAATTACATAAGTACAAGAATATAAACACTTTTTGTAATATTTTTATAATTATTGAAAGATTTTGAATAACAATAAAAAATATGAGAACTATATATATAAAAAAATCATTAATAAAAATTATGAACATTTAAGTCAAATTAGGTTATTAAAGTATACATGACTAAAGTGAAGAGAAAATATATTATTTGTAAAACTTGTAACGCATTTTCAAAAGCAAATAATTGGAGAAGAAAAGTTTATAAAAGTAGTTTTAATTTAAATATGTGTCTTTAATAGTCAAATCTCTGTTTACCCATCATTATATGTGTCATCATTATATGTGTGTGTGTGTTAAATAACCATTAAAAATGTCTATGTTATATAAAAATAGAATATTTTTAAACGTATAGTTCTAGCCATTATATTTTTGAGTAGATATAAATAACTGATTTTACTTGTAATAAATATACCTTATATTAATTTTAATTCTTATTTAATTGATAAAATATGATATAAATTTAACAGACTTGATTTGTGTGTTTTAAAGGTTAAATTTTACGAAAAATATTGAAACAAAAATACCTTATGAAATTTGTATTTTAAAGTATTATTATATTAGGTTGGGGAAAAAGAAATCCATTATTTTTACGTGAACTTTTTGTAACTTCTTTCAGATTCGCTTTGTAAAAAGGTTTAAAACAGTTTTTATGTAGATTTTTAGGTCTTGTGCGAAGCTACGACTGCTGACATGCTGTCAAGTTTGATAATTTTTGATATTTTATAGACATTCTCGACGATGTTGTATCCATGCGAGGTGCATCTTTAGCATCCAAATACCCAAACGGAATCGACGAAACCAAAATTGTGCGAAACTGGTTGTTACGGTCTTATACAGGACGATAAACACCTTTCACAATTTTAGCCACCTGGTTATCATTTTCGCCATTATAAAAGAAAAACTAAAATGTATCGATTTTTCTGTTTGTTGTCTTCTATTTTTAAAACCTTGTACTCGTAACTGAATGAATCAAACAAAAAACCGCAAGAGAATATTTTAGTGTCAAATGTCACCTTTCCAATGAGCATAAATTTGAAATTGTTTGATAGATACCTCACGAGATAGCGATCACTACAAACGTCTACCGAAAAAATAATGGATAACTTTTTCCCCAAACTAATATATTTTTAATGTAAAGAAATGCATTAAGTTTTTAGTTACATAAGAAAGATTATAATTTCCAGCTCAAAACTTGAAGAAAATTCAAAATTAACGTTTTTTCTGAATTGTATATTTTTTCTGACTAAATATTTATTATTATTCCCCTGTTTGGATGTTAAAATATATAACTTCCATATATCAAATAGGCTTGATTTGATTTAAAGGTTAAAATTTATGAAAACAGTAGAACAAAAATACCTTGCGAAATTTGTATTTGAAAGTATTATTATATATTTTCAATGTAAAGAAATACATTAAGCCTTTAGCTATATAACAAATATTAATTTCTCGTTCAACACTTGAATAAAATTCTAAATTAACACTTTTTTCTGAATTGCGTATATCTTATTATTATTCACCTATATATATATATATATATATATATATATTTGGATTTTAAATATATTAACTTCTTATATAAAATAAGCTTGATTTGTGATTTAAAGGTTAAAATTTACAAAAACATAATAGAAAAAAAGTATCCCGCGAAATTTTTATTTGAAAGAATTACATATTATAATCTTGCCATATCAAAAACTGCATTAAGTTTTATAGTAAAGATTAATTTCAGCTATAAAATTCCAATTGAGAATTTTGTTACTCCCGTTCTAAATTCAAACTAGTATTACAATTACTTTTGTACAAAAGAAAATGTATTTAAAAATCGCATTTGCTGATAAATATGCAGTTTAAATACAAGTCTTACATCAATATTGTTTAAAAAATATTTATGGAATACATAAATAATTAATAATAAACATAAAAAATTTACATAAAGGACATGAATAAAATATTGATGAAAAAGAATGAAGCAAAAAATATTTTTCTTTTTTTTTGGGGGGGGGGAAAGGATAAATGTGTTTCGAATATTCAGTTTAAATTCTGTACTTTCTTCAAAACTTTCTTATGTTCAAAATTTTGAATAATTGAAGATTTCTAAAAAAATTTTCTCAACATGCAATTTCCAATATTTTGTTAAGCAAAGTAAAGCAGAAATAATTTACATATTACTTAAGTTATAATGTCATTTTGATAAAAAAAAAAAAAAAAAAAAAAAAAAAAAATTGGAAAATATTCAGAAAATACCGGGTGGAATTAGATAATTAAAAATTATTTTTCAACTGCCGATTTTTTTTAATTACAAATAAAAAGTTTACTCAAAATGTAAAAGCTGATGTAAAAAGTAAAATTCCAAATATAAATTAAAAAATTAAGTTTAAATAAAAATTCCAAATAGGTATTACATAACTACATTCCTTTGAAATTTTATATTACTTCTTTTAGATTACTGTTTATTTCTTTTTTGAATATTCCTTTATATTCTAGATGTGTTCTTAGGAAAATGTATATTTATATATTTGATAAAATGCTAATTGAGATGTTATGAATTATAAATAAATTCAATGAAATCTAAAGGATGAAATTAACTTCAGTCGATCAGAAATATGTATCAAAATTAGTATTTAAGCGTTTTTTCGTTATGAATATTAAAAATTACTAGTTTTGAAGTGAAGAATCCCGTAATATGAAATGAAGTTATTATTCAGTAAAAAATTATATAATATAAAGTATCAACAATTTTTTTTAACAGCCAGCATAACACTTTTGTACGGGTGAGAAAAAAATTAAACTATTTTAAGTGTCAATTCTGGTATCATATCGTAATTTATTATTTTGTGATAGCAGGATATATAATATATTTATTATATATTAAGATAACAGGGGACAGATAAATTTATGTTATGATAGCAAATCTAAATGTTTTTTTTATTTGGCTGGTTTTGAACATATTTTTTTTTCTATGGCTAGATCTGAATGTTTAATGTATTAATTATCCTCTCTTAAATTGAGTCTTTTATTTGAGGAGCTTCTACATTGGATATAATAATCTTTTCTTAAATATGCAGAATTTGTCCATTTACTTTTATATAATAATTTGGAAATGGTCATTGCTAGATTTTATGTCATTATTTGTACAATTAAGGACAAGAATAGAGACTTTGTCTAGAGAAGGTTTGTACTTACCGTACCAAGCCAGCATCAGATTGCTAGAGTTCTTTGCCTAAGCACTTGTTTTCTGGATTCAGAGAGGTTTTCAAACAGTTCAGGTAGATACCACAAGAAAACGATTCTCCTCCAACGATTTGGTTAAGTTACATATTCATGGGGAACAGGTGTCCCTGCCACTGTCTTAGACATTGAGAATGTGAGAGTGAAGAAACAGTTGTATTATTCTTGACAGAATTGTGATTCTAAATTTGTGAGTTTTAAGATTCTCCGAAATGTCACCACCGCTCCCACATCACGTGCCAGCGGCTGAAGGCAAGGTCCACGCCTCACTCCTCCGGCTCACGTGTTGCTTCCTGGAGAGGGATGCTCCCGCGTATCACATGAAGGTGGAATCACACAGCTTGGTCTGAAGGCTTGACATGTCACCACACCACGTTGAGGAGATGCATTTGCCGGTGTCACTTCGGAATGTTTACTTCGGATAGCACCAGCGGGTGGATGGGGCAGAGAGAGATCCTCAGACCCCCCTTCACAAGTCCAAATTTTTTTTTTTAAAAAATAAAGTCGTTGTGTTCTTTTAATTCCAGCGGAAACTGTGTCGGCGCCTGGGTAAGGGAGCGAGTATTGACCGGCGCTCTCGCAAACGACTTCGGACTGGCTGGTGGTTCGCAGGCTGGGATGGCAAGCGCGCACACAACGGCGCAATCATGCGAGAGCTCTCAGTGCGAGATGGTGGTGGATGGGCGAGCGCATGTGAGGAAGGGAGGAGGGGGCGGTGGGATACAGGACGATAACGAAGGCGCGAGGGATGGTCTCCACATGAAATATCCTTTACCGCTCCAATAACAAAGGAAAATTATGTAGTTTCATACTAAAATAAAATTGAAAAGTAAGTGAATGCTATTTCTTTTTCATTAAAGAAGTCATTAATTCATTTTATTTATGAAACATTTAAATTTTTCTACCACATAAAGTACAGAATCGTTTGCTATAGCAAAAAACAAATATATTACACTTTAGTAAATTAACATTGAAAAGTAAAAGAGTGAATAAGTTTTTTATTTTGATTTATATAAAATATCGTTTGCCTCTGCAAAAGTGAATAAAAAAATAAAGTAGGTGTAATTCTATTTCATTGTATTTCAAATTAAAATCGAAAAGTGAGTGAATATATTTACTTTTAAGAAGACATAATTTATTTTATTAATGAAAATTTTTTTCACTTACTCCACGTGAATTATTGTTTGCAGCTTCAAAAACAAATTTAAAATACATAATTTTTATACCAAATTAATATTGAAAAATGAATGAATGTATTCTCGTTTTATTAACAAAGTCAAAAGTTTACTTCACTCACATTAACTTTATTCATGAAAGGTTCTTCTTCATCTTCCTGAAATATTATTTCCCGCCCAAATAATAGTAAGAAAAAGACACAATTCTAAACCGAATCAATAACAAAATGTGCGTAATTTCATTTGAATTTTATAAAAAAAAGTTCATTTATTCATGGAACAACAATTTTTCTTTTGTCATGATACATGTAAAATATATATTGCCATTTCAATTATTATTTTATTCATGAAAGATTTTTCCACGTATTCATGTTTTCATGTGGATACATGAAATATCTTTTGCCGCTTCAAAAAAATTTTAAAAATATATAATTTTTATCACAAATTAATATTCAAAAACGAATGAATGTATTCTTTTTTTATTAAAATCAAAAATTTACTTCATTACTTAGTCAAAAATTTACTTAATTCATGATATATAACTTTATTCATGAAAAGTTTTTCCTAGTTATCTTTTAGAAATATTATTTCCCGTCCTAATAATAGTATAGAAAAGACATTTCATTCCGAATTATTAATAAAAGTGCGTCAATACATTTTTTTTTATTAAAAAAAGTTTATTCATGAGACATCTAATTTTTTTGTCATGATACATGTAAAATATGCATTGCCATTTCAATAGAAAAAAAAAAATAACAACGAAGAAAGAATTGATAACTTTCTTTTTCTTCATGAAAAATAGCATCATTAATTTATTTTATTCTTAAAATAATTTAGCTTTTACAACATTAATAAGTACATTATTATCTATTTTGAAATTCAACGCGAATTTAAATCTCTTTTTTCAGTATTATAAAAAAAAATGTTTGTAATTATTACTATCACGCTTAGATTAAATAAAAAAAAAATTTTTTACACAAAAAATTTTTTCTACTTTATATAAATCTAACAAATTTTTAAATTTAATGTATTAAAATGATTGTAAATTTATAGTGAATGTCTTATTCATTTTCTTATTTATATCATAAAAAATGATATTTTAAAATTTTTATAATTTAAAAGAAAATTTAATAATTTTATTTATAAATATTGTTTTTTTTTCATTCACTATTTATAGTTTTTGAAATTAAATAATGAATTTCTAATTTAATCTATAAAATCTTATGCCTAGTCATCAATTTTTACTCTATAATAGTTCTTAACACTCTTGCATAAATTATATATATATATATATATATATATATATATATATGACTAAATCTCTAAAAAGAATTAATATGAAAAAAATATTTGTTTATTTTTATATGTTGGATAAGTTTTATATACAGTATACATTAATAAAGCATTTCAAAAAATGAATGAATGTGTTCCTAAAGTTTTAAACATTAAAAACCATGAACATTTCTAAAATCATTTAAAAAATTTATTTTGAAATTATTAAGTAATTATTTGTATTGTTTTAAAATTTAAACAGATTATTAATTTTTATTGTTTTGAAAATTAAGGTATAGATTTACCATAATTCTAGCATAATATTAAATTATGAATTTAAATTAACAGATGAAACAAAGGGTTTATTTATGCATTTTTTATTCAAGTGATTTATACTAAGTTTAATGGGAGTTTTTCTAATCATCTCTGTGATTCTTAGCTTTTAACATTTTGAAATTTATTATTATTATTATTATTTAATATTATCATCTTATCTTAGCTTTTAATCTTTTATGTACTGCAGAGCAAGTTAAAAAAATTTTAAATTTATATTTCATGTAGTGCACTTCATTAAATAAAATTAAATGCATTTTTGCAAATTTGCATTTAATTTTATTAACACATTTAATTACAGTGGCAAAATATTTGGGCATTTATATTACCAAAATTCATTTAATATTAGCTTTTATGAAATATACTTGTTAAAAATGCTTGTTAAAAATACTTGTTAAAATACTTGTTAAAATACTTGTTAAAAATACTTGTTAAAATTATTTGATAAATTTAATTTTGAGGAGTCAGTTTTTTATGATCAGGTTGATTAGATTTGTTTTTCCTTTTAAAAGTCCCTTTTTGATTTGGGAATTATTTTTGTAGGAGAAGCGATTTAATTGAATTCTGAACTCTTGCTGACATCTACGTCCAACATGGGATTCGAACTAACATACAATTGAATTTTGGGTAAAATGCTAACCATTTTGTTAACAGCTTACTGTCCAGTTGAGGTTGATAAAATGCATGGAAATTTCTGCTTAACTTATGTGTACATTAATTTTAATAATATATGGTTATTATTTTAAATAATAAAGTAACATTCACAGATTCTAAACAAGTTTGCTTCATGTATAACGCGAAAAGACTTTTTACTCAGTTTATTCTGCAAAGTTAAATAATCATCATCTCAATTCTTTTACAAAATAAATAGTTGATTATTGAATATTAAATGCATTTTAGTGTGGAAAAATAGCTATTTTCATCACATTTTGGAAAGTGTTTCTTATTTAGCTTCTTCTTGGAAATTTCCCACTGAAACAGGTTGGATATTAAGTGTTACTTAAATAAAATTCTAAGTATTTAAAAAAAATCAGCGAGATATATATTTTTTTTCATTTAGTTAATAATTCAGGCACGTAGAAAGCTTTGCACTAAAGACGAATTAAGTTGATAGACGAGTTTTAAAAAGAACCTTTTCTTGTTCTCGTCAAAAGGAAATAAACCATTTTCCGATTTATTAAAAAATTCTGTGATGTAAATTGATGTCTTCATAGTTTTGCTAAAATATCAAACCGCAAATTTATATAAATAAAAAGATCTTCATCAACTGAGAACCAAAATATTTGAAATGTCATTAAAATCTTTTTCATTTCCGTAAAAATATAATTACGTTTAATTATTTTAAATCACATTAATTTTACAAATTAATTATACATCCCAAAGACATGTAGGAAAAAAAAATGCAACCTGAAATCGCGATACGCGGCAAATACTCGCGGAGCCGAGGAAAACTTCGGCTGCTACCAGCGCACTCATCACTCCGACGTTTTCACGAAGTCTGATCGCCATTAATAAGAATCCATTTCTTTTCATTCCCGGAATTCAATTCAGAACAGCGCCATCTGTTGATATTCCAGAAAAATCAACAAAATGTAGGTCAAATTTATATACCTTGTTTCCTCTTTATTTTCTCACAACACTGTTGATTCTGGTGATCCACGTTCCATGCTTCGCGCGCATTTTTATTTCGTTTTTTCTTTTTGTTTTCGCTTTTCGATGTTAGCAGTTTACATTTCGCTTAAGAGTTATTGAAAGGAAATTTAAACTGGGATTTTGTTAAATATACCATACTCTTCATTTTCAAAATATTTCCTTGTTCCGTATATTAATTTGAAGAACATTTTAGAAACATAGATAAATGTTTCTTTTTCTTTTTTGTCATTTTTTCATAATGCCGTACATTCTTGAATAATATCAGAGAATATCATTGACAAATAGCAATAAAAACATCCATATTTTCATCATATTTCTACTAAAATTTAGGAAAATGTTATTTTTCAAAAAAATTTTTTAATGAAATTTAAAAATCTTATTTTTTTAATTTTTAATAGACCTATTTAAGTTATCTTTCTATTTTACTAATATTTATATTTTAAATCAGAAATATATTATTTTCAGTGAAATTTAGAAATAAAATTAAAATATATAGAAATGTTTTCCTTATTGTTTGTTATCATTACAATACAATAAAATTCATTGATCATATAAATATATACATGGATTTATTTATGTAAAGAAAATATAGGAGAAATTATTTAATTTAATAAATGTACTATTTATTGTTAAATGAATTTGCTGGTTTTAATTTTTTTCCATTAATTATAAGAATTGTTTTCATTACAGGATTATATTTATATATTTTCTTAGGTAACAGAAATGAATTTTAATGATAAAGAAATGGGAATATGTCTCTATATTTTAAACAAAATATATTTAATTTCGCTTAGGATTTATGCGGTGGAAATTTAGATGGAAATTTTATTGTAATAAATACACCATAGTTTTTATTCTTAGAACTATTTCTTATTTATCTTTTTCTTATTACTTTGTCGAAGTTTTCTCATTTAACATAATCCTGCACTGGTTACCAAAAATTAAATAAAACCACAAAAATAGCGATAACTCTCCCCAAAATAAGCCAATCTCAATAAAATTTGAATGTAAGTAAAAGGAGCTGAATGATATGACATTATGCAAAGTAGTGGTGCGAGAAGCATAAAAATGGGTGAGGAAAATGGCAATGGTCTATCTGGTGTAGCCTGCAGGCATCATTTGAAAGAAGAATTCCGAGTTATTGGGAGGCAGGACAGATAGAAGTGGCTGAATGCCTGTACTTTGGCAACACCATTCAGCCGCGAGTGCCGATTATGCGCACGAAGAAATGAAAATGCAACTCCGGCTGAATTTAGATACACCCTCGCTCCAGAAGGTTGGTATCCAGATTAACTGTGCGTTGAAGGCTTCATGTTCGTGGTTTTCATGCAACGTCACAGGCGTTTGCAATGGACACTTCAACTTGTCGCATGATCAATGGAGGGCTGTGCCTTTTAAGGTTCAGTAGCCTCGAAAGTGGTAGTATCGCATTTTTATTTGGAGGGAACGTGGATTAATCATCCGTGAAAGAAATGCATACGAATCAGGTAGTGCCTGCATTTAGGGTGGTATCTCTTTGGACGGACCTCAATGTCTTTCCCTGTGGAAATGTTAATTGTCACACCTGCAGAGAAGATATCCTGAATTCTTAAGTCCACCTTTATCCCTGGGCAATAGGTGATGCTTTCGTGCTACAGGATGATAATGCGAGACCACACATCATGGATGCTCATCTTGAATCGGAAACAATTGAGAGCATACTATATCCATCTTGATTACCGAACATTAACACAATCGAGCATGTCTGGGAAGCTCAAGGACAACATGTAGCTGCTCTTAAAATCTCTCCTTTAACCCTAACTGCAATTTAAACTATTTCTTCTTAAAGAGAAATGGCTGGTGCTTCCTACATAATTCATAGACCGCATAATTGAGCGACCACGACATATATTACATGCCTCAGTCATTGTAAGTTAACAAGACGGATCTTCGGATAATCCGGGATTCGAACTCACCACCTCCCGGTAGCGAAAACGACATCCTAACCAATCAGGCCATCGAGGCCCTACTATAATATATTAATTAGATAAACTGATTTCGTAAAAATTCCTTTTTATTCTCGAATTTTATTAAATTATATAACAGAATCAATATTTCCCTATCTGGACGACAGTGATTTAATAATTTAATAAATCAGTTTCACTGAAAAATCTTCTGTGTTGCGAAATTCAGCCCATGAAATTAAATGTCATCCAGAAAATAAATGTTGCTAAAATAAATTTGTTTCTAGTGAAATATGCAAAATATTTTTTAAAGAGTGATTAAAGATGCATAATTCAAAATTAAATGAAATGTAGCAAAGGTTAAATATTTATGAGTACATTTTTTAATGAATAAATTTTAATAAGTAAATCAAAGAAAATCAAAATTGTTAACTTAAATAACTTTATTTAAAAGTATGTTAAATAATATTTTTATGTTAAATAATCAACGTTATTTAAAATATACAATATCAAATTCCTCCATGTATATATTTAAATAAATATAAATTTTTATTTTTGAAATATTCCTTGTTTTAAATAAATATAAAAATTTATTTTTCATGTTAAAAATTAAAATTATAAAACAATGATATTTTTTATTTATTCTTTCTTAAGAAAAACATATTAACACAAATTAATACTATTCTAATAACTTAATAATGTGTTAATGATATTTTAATAACTATATATTAATAATGCTCTATAATAAACTAACTAAAATAAAACAAAACATTTTATGGGTTAATACTAAAAGGATTGTAAAACATTTTCCTTTCAAACTATTAAGCTCCAATATTTTAAAAATGAAATGCATATTCTCAAAGCTTAATATAATAAAAATGTAACCTATAATAAAATATATTCTCTGGAAAATAATTTCCGGCAATTTAATTTTTTGCTAATTATAAAATTAAATTAAGATTATTAATTAAAAAACAGAACTGAAAATATTTATGTTAGAAGATATAATTGCTACTTGTATTAGAATACTAAAACATAAAAATTAAACATTTTTATAAGAAAAGTTGTTTCAAGTCATTACTTGTTTTTGAATATTTGTTTATATTTTAAGCTTTGAACATTAATTTAAATGACTTACAGTAGAATCAAGGATATGTATTAAAACAGTGTAAACTTGACGCGGATTTGTTAATTCCTTTGCAAGATAAGCAATGTTCAATTTGCTAAAAAATGTTAGCAAAATTGTATTTTCTTTTTTTATCTTTCAATTGAATTCCTCATAATATAATCTGAATGATTTTTTTTTAATGGTAGAACACTTAAGATCGAAGTATATTTTACCTGAAATTGATTTGATTGTTAGCATTTTTCGCATTTTTTATAAAACTGATATGCGATCAACATACTTTATCATGTGTCGATTTAGTACACGAAATGGTTAGCACTCCGGGCTGCAGTTCTGTTGGTCGTCGGTTCGCATCACACCTAGGACTTGGATGATTGTCGTGGTTTGGAATCCATTTTGAATTGTATTTTTAGTCTAGTTCATAATAATAAATGATTTTTATAACTGAATTTTATTTTAATAACTTTTTCAATAATCAAAATTATATTTAATATTTTATAGTGATTCATTGTTAAAACAATTATAGTTTGTAATACTCCTACTATTGTAGACTTTGTATAAATAATTTGTCATTTAATTAATGCTTTATATTTACTTACATTATATTGTTTGAATTTGTTTATATGTACTTGATTTAGTCACACTTCATTCGAAATATACTTGATTTGATAAATATTTTTTAAATTATTGTACATCAAATTAAAAAAAAAAAACACTTTTTCTTCCTGAATTTGATACAAATAGTCAAAATGGATTTTGATTTAAAAAAAGAAATAATTAAAATTATTTTTTCAAACTTCAGTATTTCAATAATAAACATAATCTGTAATTTTTAATCAATGAATAAAAAATTAAAATCACAATCCATTTTTGTAGAATTGTAAAAATATCATTTAAGCAAATGTTGATTTTATATATTTGTACAAAAGAACACATGCGCAGTATAATAAAATATATAAAATAAATATGCCAGTCACAATATACGAATAAAAATTTCCTTTGATTTAGTTAGAGTATAATTATTAAAGTATTTATTTAAGATATATTTAATTACCGTTTAATATTTATTTCATTGATATATTTAAATAACGTTTAATATTTATTCGCTTGCAAAATGTTATCCTTTTTTAAAAAAATGCTAATTTTTCGAAATCAGTCTGAATTGGAAAAGAGGGGGGGGTGGGCGCTGCTCTTTGCTGCAGGACTTAGATCGGAATATTCAAATGTGTTACACAACATCCAATAAATAATCCGCATATAATCATAAGACATTTCAATGACTATTATAAGGTATTTCAGCGACTGGTATTGAGCCCGGAACCTTTCGCTCTGAAAAGCGTTATCTTGTCTCTAGGTCATGGTGAGCCACTGATAGAAATTTTAACACTTTTAGTCTCTCTCAGCATGATGGTCATCAGCTGGGTTTGATATCAAGACTATCATCATCTGGTCGCGTTTTTCATGGTTTGTCTAACTGAGATTTTCGTAATTGTCAGATGGCAGGTTCGATACTGGCTTAACCAAAAGAATAGAATAATTAACAAGTGCAGTGCTGAGAAAGATTTTGTGAATTTCTAGGAGCTTATTGGTGAGTTTTCAGAGAGTGTAGCATCCTCTAGCTTGCTCCACTCCCTGAAACTGACTCTATTTTACTAATAAATAAAAACTGATGTAACTCTGGACACTTTTATTTTGAAAAATCTTATAATGTTTTTGAAACGAGTATTATACTACTCAAAATTTGAATATACAAATTTTATTTTAACATATAACATTTAAGTCTCTATATATATAAAATATTGTTTGCATATATAAATATAGATTACATTTGTATAATATTTCATCATGTATAATAAAATAATTAAATTATATGAGTTAAATTTCATCTATTATTCATAATGCAGATAAAAATAAACTTATAATTTTCAAAATTTCAAATTAGAAAAAAGTTATATTTGAATTATTAGTTAAGAATAAAAAAATTTTATAGCTAATTATTTGATAGAAATTGTGGTTTGGATTGTTTCATATATCTACTATTGTTATAATTGGTTATAAAATGTATATAAATTCAAAGAAATACTAATCAAATAAATTAATTTTCATTTATTAACAGTAATAATAAATATTCATAGAAATATATTTGGAAAGATTATCGAACTAGTATTCAGAAGTAAACCAGTGATAATTAAAAAAGAATCCTTAATCAAATGATTGCAAAATTTTTCACAGATAATTCGTAATGAACGCTTTTATAAATTATTCGTAATTGAAAATAAAGTTTGAGGTTGGCTTTCAAGTACGGCTGACGATTTTAATGTGATTTCGCAAGATGTGTATTAAACTGTAAATTTCTAAGAAAATCATCAGAGAATATATTTCATATTTTCAATTGTATCGTGATTTTTTAGCATAAATGAAATAAGATGTATATTTACTGAGCTTAATAATCCAATGTACCAAGACGTAATAATAAAAATATTATATTTATTTACAAATTTTGAGAAATGTTGCGTTAGAAATTTTCTTAAGGAAATTTTTATATTCATTATATAAAAATAGGAAGGTTATTTTATTTAATGTACATGAAAATGTATATTATATACACTATATAAATATACGTTTGGAAATATATGCAATGATATTAAATTAATAAAATGATAATAATATAACCATAAGTAAATAAAATATAAGTTTTTAATGTCATATTTTTTATTACTTTAATATTCCATGATATTTTAAATATTATATATGTGAGGAAAGAAATCTAATTTTTTTTCAAATAATGAATTTTTTTATAAAAAATGAAAATCTCTCTAAGCCAGATAAGATTTTCTCAACAAAATATTTTCATAAAAATTCATTTATTAATTTATCTTTTGAAGTTTTTGGTAATTTTTACGTTGCTTCGACGCAGAAAAATAAATGAAATATAAGTGAGACATTTTTAATGTCATATTTTTCTGTCATCTTAACATGTCAGGATATTCTGATGTTACATGCATCATGAATAAGACAAAGTATATTTTTCTTCAAATAATGAATAATTTTTGAAAAGAATAAAATAATATGTATTCTTTATATTATATTTTATTCTTTATAAATTATTTCATTTTTTACGTCTCTAATATTCTAAAGAACTCTTTGCCCAAACATTCGAATGTTTCAAAATATTTTAAAATTAATTAATAAAATTATTTCTTACAGTTTTATTATTAAATTTTCAAATAATAAGTACTAAAAACAAAATATAGTTTCAAAAATTAATTTATAAATGAAATTACTAATTTTATTCTTGAGGATTCACATGATTATATATAATATTATCAATTAATATATAGTTAGCAAGTATTAAAACGAGATCTTATCAATAGAATAGTTAATATTCTGTAATTTATAAAAAAAAAAATATTGAAACTTTCAAGGGATGTATATTTGTAATCACCAAGTGTTCTATTTTGGTTCCTTAATACCCAGCAATAAGCGGATAAGCTGGTAGGCGAATGGTTTGCGCTCTGTTCAACTGTTCGAGGATTCGAGTCTCACCAGCGTGTATGCTTGGAGTGGTTCGGAATCCACTTTGAACCGTAGGTTTAAGTTTGTTTAACCCTCATGTGCACACAAAATAACCCCCGTTGAGCTACTAACGAACCAAATCATTTAATTTGGTTTCAAGAGAAATTCCGATATTTTTGTTTTGGCAAGGAAATTAATGGATACGGTAGAATGTTAGACTTATATTTCTTCATTGAATTTATATCGATGACACAGTAATTAATCGCAATCTATCTATATTTTTGAAGTTATACGAAGATTTTGTTATGTTGCCTCCATTTTCTTTTTCCTTCCTCATTTTACACCTTTGACCCCCCCCCAAAAAAAAAACACATTTTAAAGTATTGTTATAGATTGCTTACGCCCATTAATTTCCAATATGTCACCGTTTTGAAAGTAAACATGCAAGAATGTTATATTTCTTGAACATTTTTGTTATCATTTATTTTTACACTTTTTATAAGTAATAATTCTCTTTTGTTTTCTAAACAATTCATCTTATTTGTATTAAAAGCATTTTCTAATTTCTTAAAAAATATTTTCTGATCTGAACAATTTAAGTAATTTTACTTTTTACTAATTATGCTAAAAAGTTTTAAGAGATTTTACTTTTTTAAATTAATTTTTGTTATTATATTAACTTTAACCAATACAATTATATATTGGTTAAAGTTAAAATAGTA
>JAPDSC010086318.1:192835-208924 GCA_026290005.1 Latrodectus geometricus | reverse complement strand
TATATATATATATTGATAGATATACTCGAAAATTGTTTAAAATTAGGAACAAATATAAATACGAAAGCAAAAGATATACTTCCACAGAACGAGCGCATACAAAGTGAAATTTACAAAATGAATAAGTTTAGAGGAATATAGATGAATCAATAACATGAATAACAGTCAAGTATCAATATGGCCAGCTTCATCAGGGGGAGTTGACCGCATTCGCACAAAGTATGGCTTTTCTGCAATGGTTGAAGACTAATGTCTAACTTTAGCCATTACACTCCAAAGCCATATCGAAATTTTTAAATCTAAAAATTTTTTTAAATTCTATTGTTTCCATAAAAATTTACAAAAAATATAATTTTCAATCAATAAAATAAAATCTATATTATTTGTAACAATTTAAATAACATCAATAAACAATTAAACAAACTAAAAATCATTCTAATGAGTGATGATACTTTAATTAATTGTATTAAACTTTATCTGGCGAATAGAGCATTGCTTGTTAGAATTAAGTAGACAAAATTAACTACAGGGGAATCATCCTAGCTTTCAATTTCTTGTAAGGTGCCAATGGTGTTTGCACTTGGTCTTTAATTTATGTATTTGTTTGCAGATTTGGTTTATTATATTGGAAACGTTTATTTATCACTTTTAATACTTTTAAAATTTGGCCATTGCAAAAAAAGCCATACTTTGTGCCAATTTTGTCAACACCCCCTGATGACCATGTTGGTACTTCACTGTTATTCATTTTATCCGATTATTTATATTCATCTAAACTTATATATATATATATATATATATATATGTATACAGAAAATAGTTATAACGGTTAGTTTCGTTATTTTTTGTTTTCTAAAATGATTCAAATTAGAAAGTTTATTCTCACAGATTGTGGAGATTAAGTTATACGCATGATAAATATTCGCAAAATCTCGTACATTTTCTCAAGCACATGAAGCTTAGTTTTCACAACAAATAATAATTTTTTCTTTGTTCTGGCTGGTTTCAGAAGAGGAGGGCAAAAAAAGGGAATTCAATTTTGTCAGGAAGGAAAACTTCAGTGAGGCAGTACTACATCCTCCAAGGGGGAGGAGGTAAAGGGGAAAAAAAGAGAGAAGGAACGTTCGATCACGGCAGGGTTCCTCGTTCCCTTTCCTCTGCAGAGTTTTAATTCATCTGCATCGCACTGGGTCAGCAGCGGGCAAACAATAAAGAAATAAAAAAAAATAGGCAAAAAGGGAAAAGAGAGCTGGAAGGGAAAAGCAGGAGGGGAAAAAGGAGTGTGTAGAAGGAAGCAATTTCCAGGGGCAAGAGGAATTACCCATGTGGGCTAAAGGAGAGAGGATAGAAAAAAGCCAGGGAATTTTCGGGACCGTCATTAAATGAGGGGTGGGCCAGAAAGGGCCAGCATTGCAATTACGACCTTTTCCTGATCGATGCTTATCCTCACTGCCCGCCTGTGCCTAGTGAAGAAAAAAAGAGGACAAGCCCAGCCACAATCCAACCATCAAGTGCACGACATCTTTGGCCACATTCAACTTGGTTTTCCCCAATCTCTACTCAGTAAAAAAACATGAAGTCCTTAGTAAAAATATCATTTATTGCATTATGTAATACAATCGAAGGACACGTCCAACGTAATCATTTTATGATATGATTTTAGATGTATTTTAAAAGCAATGTCCTTCATCTCACACTGATAAGCAAAACTTTGCCATGGAAATAATTTATCACTAGCAATCACCGAATCATTACTTGCTGTTTAGAGTTTCTTCTTGAATAATCTTGATACAAAGTTCATTTAATTGATTCAGATCACATGACGATTAAGTGTTATAAATTCACGTCTGTCTTGGACATCTTTGCTGAATTTTATATAATATACTTGAAAATATATTTTCTATATATTCAGCTATTAATGATTTTTAAAGAAATTAATTACCAAAATTTTAAATTCTTATGGCAGAATCTTTGTATTTAGAGGTAAGGGTCCTGGATTCGATCCCAACCACTATCGATCAATGGGAGATAGAAATATAATATCAGTCTCCCATTGATAAATAGTGGCACATGTGTCCAACATGATGGATGCCTTATGTCTTTTGCATATATGTTTAACATAGTGGATGCTTGGGAATGTTCACTGTTCTTCCCTTACGATTCGTAAACGATTCATTATCTAGGAAGAATCCACTCAGAGAACATGCAGTGGAGATTAAAGTGTCTTACAACTGTTTGAGGGCGTTTAGTTGTGTCCACTAGGTAGTGCCAAAAATGCAATGAAAACCTAATTAATTGTGCATATTAAATATAAAATATGCGAAGAAGTTTAAAGCACTGCAATGCAAATCAATAGTTTTTACAAAAAAAAAATTAAAAAATCTTTTTATGATTACCTGAAATGGTTAATTTACTATAAATCTATATTTCTTTCCTAAACATTGCTTACCACCTTGCAGTTTTAAATCACAATAAAATGACATGGTTTACACCTTAAATAGTACTCTTCTTTTTCTTAATCACGTCACGCCAACAAAGTTATAGGAAACACAAGGGCCTAAGATCCTGTTAACACGAGGATCTTAGGCTTGCCTTAAGATTAACGGGTTTGAATTTTACTCACCCATCAGCAAGCGCCTCGTAATTTTAAACCACGGTCAGATGACGAGGTCACACCTTAGCTGGCATCCTCCTCTCTACATCCACGCCACACCAGCGGAAGGACTTTGGACTTCACAGAATAACATGGACACATCCCCATCCTACGGAGCTCCAAGAATTCTGTGAGGGAGAATGTGGTCCCCCTCCCAATTACTGCCCGCGGCAAAAGATGCATCACTTTGTTGGTCTTGAAGGGAGTGAAGCTACTGAACCACTGGGGCTCTACGCATTGGCATATTTGCAAATTAATATATATATATATATATATATATATATATCTTGACCTCATAAATTGACGTGATGCATTCGCATTCTTGTAACGAGCCACATTGGCGAAACTCCATAAAGCATGTGCTTTTGAGCACAAGACTTTGATTTTAATAAAGAATTTAGTTCAAATTGTATTTGCTAGGGAGTATTTTGGCGCTGCAAGTTACAAAAGTGTGAATGATGATAAAGTAAATACCAAATGAGTCACTGCGTATTAATTTTGCTGACAATGCTTGACATTGTCGTTCATTAAATAAGGGATTAATATTACCAACATACCTTAATGGTGGTATTTTAAATATTTTATTTTCTAAATTTTTTTTAATTTAATTTATTAATTGTTTTTATAAATATTAATTTTTTTAAAGTGTTTACAGAAATATAAATAATAATGTTTAGAAAAAAAGAAACTTTTAAATTTAAAAACTAATTTTAAACTAGTTTTAAAGTGGCAAATTTGCATATTCGCCAATTTAAAAATTTACACGGCGTAATGTGAAAATCGAAAATGAGCACGTCTGGTGTGAACAAAAACAGTACTAAAATATACGGAAAATAAGTGAAAATAAAGGTGATCCAATGTCTTGCATTTTTTTTCTGTACATTCACCTATAAAAGAAGACAATTTTAAAATGAGATAAGGAGCTTCGTTTGAATTTTTTTTTCGAACATTGCATCGAATTTTCATTAATTTCATATTTAAAACTGAGGGGGAAAAAAGATTTAATGCAAAAAATGAAAATCAATTTTAGAAATTTTTATTGAACATTTTAAAATAATGAAATTTGTATTACAAATTAGAAGAACCAAATTTACTTCATCTTATAATTTTTTCCTGATGTTTTAGTAATACTACCAGATATTTAAAGATAAAGTAAATAATATGAGACATATGCAGAGCGAAGTCTATTGCAAGGGAGAAAACCTTGAAAACAAGCATTCGCCTTGATGAATCACCTTTTAATGACTGCTGTTCATTAAATTATTAAATTGAGAATTAGTGTAAAACGAATGTTTTACACTAATTCTCAATTTAATAATTTTTTATAAAATCAATTAAAAATTTAATTTTTTGATGTCAAGAAGCGTAATATTAATTTAATCCTTAATTTTAAAACTGTTATTAGTGAGTGACTATATAAGGTACGTTTCGTTTGCTGAATATTTTTCGCGATTCTCAAAGAAATATTTTTAAGGAATCTATTAAATTTTTCATTATCCGTATCAAGATTATTTGTGGCACAGATACTCAGAGCTGCGCAAATTTTAACCATTTTCTTTACAGAGAAATTGACATAAGCCCTATGCATATTTTTTGCAAATTTTATTTTCTCGGAATGATTAATCAGCTATTAGTGATTGATTATCTTGGTGACTATTAGCTGAGCAGTCACTTTCTACTATCCTAATGACTTTTTTTGTTTTTAAATCAATTCTAACCATGATTTTGAGATTTCGATGAAAATTCCTTACGCCTTAATTTTTCTCGAAAAACTGGAAGAAATATCCTCGTCAATAAAGGAAGCTTCACGACAAAACTCGAGATCCATGAAGATTATTTTAATTGCATCTGAAGATTGTTTTACATTATAAGCGCTACTGTTTTAACCGATGTCCATGCCTTAAATTAATAGACGGAAACAACAGTATAAATCTATATATGATTCTAGTATACAAATTTAATGGGATTACAATTTTTAAATATTTTTATTGCTTTGTATCTGTTGCAGTAATTTATTGAAGTGGACATTAATATTGATATGCTTCAATACAAAAGCTTTTATATAGAGAGGAGATGTTGGAATACGGCTTCAACACCTCTCCACTGTGACGCAGGCATTTGCCGCATTGCGTGAGCCTCACACGTGATCGACGGCATACCAGACCCTCTCTACAAGGCCTTAGAATTCTCGGTCTACCCCTTTCTCTCTCGCGCGCTTCAGTCTATAGAGGGGGGCGCCATCATCATCATCATCAGTCGAGGCTCTCTCAGTAGCCTTGGGGGTGCTTCGGGCCAATTGAAGAGGCTGGATTCTCGCAACTTTTCTCGCTGGAAGAACAAAATTTTCCAAAGCAGCCTTCCTCGGACTTGGGAGAGAGAGAAGTGGATGCTCCCTCCCCCCAACCCCAGGGAGCCGAGGAGATGCCAGATAAAGGCAAAATAATGGGGCCTTGATACTGGCCCCGCTGCGAAGGAATCCCTTTCGCGGTGGGTGATTAAGGTTTCCATGGCGTTCGTTCCATCTGGAAAGGAGAGAGAGGGGCTATCTCTCCTTCCTTCGTTCCATTCTCTGGGGCAGGTGCGGGGATTATCTGCCGGAGAAGTATTGTGGGGAATAGACGTCCTTGCCTCGGATGAAATGGCCGCTCCACTGTTTGGCGTTGTGGAGCCTGCATAGAGCGACCAATAGAAGATCAGAAGCAAGAAATGTCGAACAAGGCAATTTCACTCATTACTTCCCCAGTTGAAGGACCGGAAATGATATTTCTGTTTCCAAAATTAGGATCAATTTTTGGAATTTTAGGGAAAATTTTAATAATTCCTACTGTCAAGATGTAGGAAATAAAAGAAGTAGGACAAATATATTTTAGGTTGTAGATTTTTATTGAAGAATATTTGATGAATACATTTTCCTTTTCTTGCACATAATATCTTTCGACATTACGTGGGCTTAGAAGTGGAAAAATACTGTAAGATACTAGTTCCAATCTAATATATAATCAATTTTGCATGTATGTTTGAATGGGTTATGAGTAGTTTTCCGGGTTTTCTTCTTTTGAATACGTAAATAAGAATCACGTTTTATGAAAATTTCTTCCGAACGGTTTTGGAATGGAAACTTCAGGATAATTTATTACAATTTCTTAAAATAAAGGGCAATATCTGTCAAGTTTCCTCTTTCTGCAGACTATTTTTAGAGTGGGTGCTTGGGAATGTTCTAGGTTAATCTACCTATGACACGTGAGTACATAAAAGTCCCTTCCGAAAGTATTACTTGATAGCTTCATTATGACAGCTTCCAGATGTTCACATGTGCCATATATTATTAAGTTACTATTATATTAGCTAAAGTTATTTGAAGTAAAATTAAATAACTTTGTATAAAAGTCTGTTTTTTTAATGTAAAAAAAGTATTGCTTAAAATTTATCATAATTTAATAAAAATTATGTAAACACTATTAAAAAGTTGTGTATAAGATTTTAAGTAAAGGTTTTTAAAATATTTTTATACAAAAATTTTTAATATAAAAGTCAGCTATTTATAACAATTGAAATGTTTTACATTTTAAATAAGCATTGACATTGTGATGCAATTTATGAAGTTATATTATCTGAAAAACGTCTTAACGTTAACATAGCGTTATCACTGATATAGTTAGATTTGTAATGGAAATTAAATTAACTGTACACCCAATATGGGAAAAAAATTAAATTAACTAACAACTAACTAAGTTAAATAAATTAACAGATAACTTCAATGCAAGTGAACATTTTTATAAAAAACATCACTTTCAAAATCTTATGATGGGATAAACTGGTTAACTGTGAACGTTTCTACTGGCTCCTTCTTATGATGTTACTACCTTGTAATTTTAAGCCACGATAAGATGACGTTGTCGACACCCTATATGGCACTCTATTTCCCCCATGCTATATGCCTGAAGTGAATAGATTCTTACGAAGATTTAAAGTCACAGATCTTCTCAACCCGATGGCCTGAGTCAAGTTTAAAACCCACTAACACCCGATTATGAGAACAAAGCCAATAATATATACATATATATAAGTTTAATAAACTGGGTCTGCAGAAAAAGACTGCCGATGAAACAATTACTTAGCTTTCTTTTTCTCTTTGCGTTGTTTAACCCTTCTTTGCATGATTTTTTCTTTATTGGTGAAATAAATCAAGTTGATATAATTCATGTTCAAAATTAAAGGAAACATGGTTACAAAAATCTCAGTATATATTTATAGTATAAATTTAGCAAAAACAATATGCTAAAAATTTCCATCATCATCCAAAATTAGATCATTAGATTAGTACTAAATAGAAATAAAAGAGGAAAATAACAGAAACACGTGTTACAAACCTTTCTTCCACTCATTTTCAATTTTTTAGCAATAGAAACTCTAATATAATAAAACAAAATTATAAACGAAATCATACGTTTATTGCAACTACAACAAACAGCGGAATGAGACAACTTTAAGCTCGTTTCATTGATAATGACACTTGTTTATTTTTGACAGCTATGTTTCTTTTTATGCAATGCACATTAAAAAGGTATCCAAACACGATCAACTTAAAGTGAACTTGTTCTTTTATATAATTTTTGGGCATTATAGGTTATGATGGAAATTTCCACCATTATGCAAAGAAGGGTTAACAGATTTTCATTGAGAAAGATTTTATAGATTAAAGAGATTTTCTTTGAACTTGTACCTTTTAATGTAAATATCGCCCGCCGGTAATTAATTGCAAATGATTTCCTTTTTCTGTTTAAATACCTTTTAGCATTAGTTGCCAATTTCACAGATAGGCGGATCGGGCTCTAATTCAATAATAAGACAATATTAAAACTGCATTCGCCATTTCTATCACATAAAAATAATACGAGTTCTTAGTAATAATCATTTTTTAGCTCATCTGATATAATTTAGATCGTCTATCACAACACAATGACAAGTTAAATTACTAAAAAATTCAGCTCATCAAAACAACATTCGCTATTTACATCATATAAAAATAATATGATTTTATCTCAGTATTCATCATTTAAATCACTTATCATAAATCAGAATTTAACTCACGTAACTGAACATCAGCATTTAAACATTCATGATTTTCATCATCCAAAAAAAAAAAAAAAAATATCTCATTGTATTTTTATTATGTTGATTTTATATTATGCTTTTTATTTATCTCACTTATTATAATTTAGATCACTTTACACAACTTCATGACAGATTTCAATAATTAAAAATAACTGAACAAGAAAATAATATTCATTGTTTACATCATGCAAACAGCAAAACTTTATATATTCTTTGCTTAAATCATTTAATGTGAAGAAATCAAGTTTTAACTGAATAAGGCTTCTTACAGCATTAACACAAAAACCAGCGTTTTACAAAACAAGCAGAAATATTTTGTTTGTTCATTAAAAATAATAGAGAAAAATTTTCGTGAAAAAATAAGACAGTTCAGTTTTTTTGATAACATAACAATAAAGATTTATATTACACAAGCCTAAATTCTGTCACATGACAGCACATTGGAGAATCAAAACCCATAATCCCCATTAATTTTTTTTTTTTTTTACCGAGAGAGGACTCTGCGTACGTTCTGGTTCGGTAGTCAACCTAACGTATATATATATATATATATATATATATATATATATATATGCCGCCCAACCTGTCTGTCTAGAGGTTAGCGTAAGTGACTGATGGGGAGGACCAGGGTTCGAATCCCGACTCGGGTATTGATGTACTTTATCTTTCTCTCTCTGTGTTTCTTGTCCTTTCCTCAGCTGATGGATGAATGTGGCCCACCCTGTAAACGGGTTTGTGGTGGTGTGGCGTGGGCGATACTTACTCGTATCTCCGTGACATGGTTCACAGGTGCCCACCGGGTAACGATTAAATGATTAGCAGTTTCCGGCCTTGTTGCGGCAAATGGGCTAATATTACTTACTTGCTCAAGAGTGCCCGCCATTAGAAATATATATATACATATTGTCCAACTGGAGGGGGGGGGGAAGACTGAATCGACCTAACTCAGCCCGGGCATGTGCGTTGGGAGTGTGAAACGCTTCCATTACATCACCGGGCTTCCATTGAAGATATAACAAATGTAAATTAATTTATAAATTTAACGTGAACTGATCAGTTCCAGAATGAATGTGATTTGTGAGAGCGTCAATAACAAAATCGTTTCCGAAATTTGTTCATTAGAAATGATTGTTTTGTGATGTAATGTTCAAAAGATCGTAAATGTGGAAGGTAAACTAGAAAGTTCTTGTTGTTTGCCATTGAATGAAGTGAGAATAAGTAGGAAAATTAGAGTATGACACGGTTAAGATACCGGTTAGTCGAGAGCAGGAATATCAGTCGTTATACAAGGACCGCTCACATTCATCAGTCATAATCCGTAAAGTAGCTAAGAGAAAAATGGACGTGTCGAAGGAGCTTGTTCGGTGTTGTGCTTATCAGTTGCTGTATTAAATCACTGAATGTTATTGTTGCCTGCACCTAGCCCTGAGAGACCAGTTAGATAGTAGCAGTTGGTGTGAATCTCTGCAATTAAGAAACAGGGACCAAGTAGAAAACTTCCCGATACTTGGCCTGCCACCACAAGATTTCACATGGAGGGCGTTACGACATATTTAAAGTGCCCTAGTCGCCTTTAACAAACAAGACGGATCTTTGTTTCGGTCAAGATTCGAACTCACTACCTTCCGATAACAAGACCTAACACCCTTACAAATCAGGCCAATGCAGGCCAAGTCGCCGAATGTGTCAAATGTTTGTGAATCATACCACCGAAACTATCACTCCAGGATACTCAGCGCAAGACCACCTTGGCACCCATGCGAGATTAGGCTTTCTGTAGGGTGGACTAGTCCTTAAGTAATTCTTTATGAGCTGATACCAATGGGCCAAACGGTTATTGCAGACTTGTACGCTGCAATTGGAGTGTGTGAAACAGACATTGCAAGAGAAAAAACCAGTACTGGTTAATCGCAAGTGTGTACTGCTATACTGCGAGGTCAGATATCGCGAGGGTGAGCGGGTATACCAATAGTGACTTGGTTGGGAGACTTTGTGCCATCTTCCTTACTCACCTGACTTTGCACCATCAGTTTACCACCTCTTCCATTCCCTGGACAATCAAAATCGTGAAAAATCCTTCATCAATGAAGCAGATTAGCTCCAAGCCCTCTTGAACTTCTTTGCGTCCAAGCCCTCCCCCCAGTTTTTAAGAGATACATCGGCAGAAAGTGCTGAATGCCGATGGTGATTACTTCGAGGACTAACAATGAACTTCAATTTATATAGGTGATGTTCTTTTAGGTAATTAAAAACGACAAGAACTTTCCAGCTTACTTTGTAGTTTAGTTAATTAATTTAACTTGAAAAGATCTGTTCTAGGATATTAACTGAATGTGATTCATTTGAACATTAACAACAAAGTCCTTTCCCAAGATTGTTCAATAAAAATGTAGCTTATTTTTTGTGTTAACATAATGATTAACGTATAGCAAATGCGATTTAGATTTTTAATTTGATATGAAATGATCAGTTCTATAATCCGTTTATAGTGAACGAAATTTGATTTCTTACGGTATTACAACTCAAATATTTTACAAAAGTATTCATTACAAAAATAGCTTATTATATTTCAATTACTTGATGATTATATTAATATAAATTAGTTTATTAGTTTCAAGAGATCAGTTCATGAATATTAACTGTATATGAAATTTTATCATTATTGAAATTTATTCGTCTTTTGCATAAGTTACCTAAAAAATTTAGCTTTTTGTTTTTCGATTAAAGTTGTGTTTAATAAAAAAACAAATACCTGGCTAAATTTAACATTTAATTGAAGTATTCAGTTATAGAATACTAAAACTGGATTATTTATATATATACAAATTTCCTGCAGCATTATTTCAAAGAATTAAAACTTTTTAAATGCTCATAAAAGTTTATTTTATTCCAGAACATTTAAATATAAAAACAACTAATTTAAAATAAACTAATTTCAATTTAAATTAATTTAAAATAAAATTATCAGTTGAATGAAAAAATGATTAATAATTACATCATTATTTCCAAAAACGTGTACTGTCTAATGAATATAAACAATTCTGTTAAAATGTTTCAGTTAAATTAGTCTGCTATCTCTTAAGAATTTTTTAAATTAATCTTTAATTTTTCTACCATTTTATTACCAAAGGAAAATGAAAAAAAATTGCAATATATTGAATAAAATTGTTTTATCTAAAAATAAATTAATTTATAGAAATAATTAATTCTCACCAAAATCTACTTAAATGAAAAAGATTCAGAATTTTATTTTTATCTTTTTACTAATAAATGTGATATTCTTAAAAATATGTTTTTTAAAATTCATATTTGATTATTTAAATTTTCTTTCATTTTATATTTTTTTTACTGTGATTTATTAAGAGATAACATTAAACGAATATTACAATTTAGTTTTAATATAAGTGATCTAAATAGTTTGAAAAGATTTACTGAATTCGGGAAAATTTAGAATTCTTTCACATTCTTGTCTTAATTAATTTTACATACATGAAAAACAAGAGTTATAATTTAATCAGAAATTGATTAAAAGACTCATTTATTTATTTATAGCAAACAATTTCCAAAGGAAAATTTCCTATTGAATTAATTAAATATCAAGACCTAATTTAATTCTTCTATATCAAAAATTGATTTAATTATTCTTAGAAACTTATTTATTTGATATTGGACGGGGAACTGTAATTTGTTTTTCAATTTTTGAAATGCAATATGCAATATTTTTAGAATTCTGATCTTTCTTAAAAAATTTGACTAGCTAATATTTTACAAATGCCTTCTAAAATTTTATTGTTTTAAGAATAAAATATTTAATTACTTCATTTTTATGTAAGTTATACTAATTTTTCTGAAATCGTTTTTTATTATTATCTATTTTAAGTAGGATTTAATTTCTTAAATAGAATATTTATGTTTGTTTTATAATAAATCTAATATTTTTAAAGTTATTTTTATTTTCACGTAATACCATAATAAAACATTTTTAAGTGCTCATTTTTTATACTGTACCCATAAAAGTGAATTTCATATTCAAAAGTGAAGATTTAACTGAAAAATTATAAATAAACTTCAAAATAGTAATAGTTATTTTTTTAATTTTAAAATTTTCAATAAAAAGTATTTTTTTATTGTTCTTTTTAAAAATGTATGCATTGTTCTTTTATTTTTTACATAAAAATTTAAAAAATAATACTAAAAATTTTTATACACATACATGAAAACATTTTATCAATTTTTAATTGTTTAAAATGGATGTACTAATATTTTGAATTATCAATTAAAAATATTCTCTTTAAAAAATTTACATTATCATTTTTTTAAGTTATATGAAGACAATGTGAATATCAAAAATATTGACAGAATGATTTTGTGAAATACACACCTCGTCTTTTTAAAAAATCATCAAAAAGGTTGGCACGAAAAGATGAAAAATGGAGCTCTATCTGATAAGAGAGGATATTATTATTTTTGACTATTTAGTATTAGAAAATCTTCACAATTCTTATCATGAATAGAAATATCTGGAAAAATTTTATTTGGTGCTAAAGAATGTTATTTTTTCTGCTCTTCTCAATTAGATTTAAGTATGATAATATAGATTTTAATAAATTTTTTATTAGAGTGACTAAAAAAAAAAAATAAAAAAATGCAACAATAAATTCTTTGACTTTGTCACGATTATTTACTTATAATCAAAATTATTAATATAATTTAATAAAATTGTTAAAAACTTGATAAGAATGCTTAACATTTCCAGACAGTTATCAAAATAATGATGTTGTTATTGTTATTTATGACACTTGGCGGAGCCAAGCCCATCCGTTTGAGACCGGGCGAATGAAGTCAGAAAGAGAGCCTTACGTTTTCGAACAGAGCACCCGCTCAAGAGGGTGGAATTACGACTAGGCTCATAGATGGCAGCACCATCTGGGTCTTCAAATTTTAGAAATAGTAAGTCAGAGAGGACCTAAGGCATAGCTCCTATCATTCTCAGAGGTTTTAATAATTTGGAATGGGAACATAGAGGACATTGCGGTTACGACATATTTTATGTGACCCAATCGCCATTACTAAACTGGACGTTATTTAGTCGGGGGGGAATCAAACCCACAACTTTGCGATTGCCAGACTGACGCCCTAATGGCCCTGAAATAATGATAACGCATTTGAATAAAAAACATTTTTGAATGTTCATAATCATTAAAATATAATAATAGACGTTAGTCCTTTTATAAACAGGAATGCGTACATCTAGTAAATGTGGTATATTGAAGTTTTGGATTTTTTTCAAAAGCATAAAATGTCCAACATCTCAAATTTTCAAAGAAGCCCAGTTGTCAGAGCTTTTCTAGCTGAATCTAGTGTGACCGAAACATCCTAACTGTTTCATATTTCTAGAGTTATTGAGTCCAAAGTCATGACAACATATACATAGCGTGACACGATGAGCTTGGCGATGTAAAGTAATGGACAGAAAAAGTTCAGTGAAAGAATCTGATGGGGACTGAAACGGATTGCAATGTCTAAAAAGCGAAAAATTGGGGCAGAAGTGACTGCAGAGCTCAGTCAACATGTGGATTACAAATAGAAGTCATTTTATTTAACAGAATATTTATGGCAGTAAGAGCTGTTCTAAAGTCACTTTTCCCAATGCTAATGCCACACAGGTGTCATATTTACAAAATCTGATCAATTAGTAAATGTATGAAATTAATAGGGTTTAACCAACCGTCGTTTGGGGGGCACTTGCAAAAGTGTATGATCGCAACTGTTTCCTTCCAACTATCAAGCATGTAGGGGGATAACATGGGCAACCGTAGAGTGGTTTTCATTATCCTGAACGGAAGGGGGGGAAGTATAGAATAGTTGATTTGGTCTATACTATGATGCAATTTGTTTCCTTTCAGCGGGACAAAAACAGTTTGATGAACATGATGAGACCCACACAGTAACCCAGTCTGAATGTAATTGAACCGTCTATTTTAGTGTCTACCAGAACTTTCACAATCTGAAGAATGGTAAACATTTTTCTAAACACTATCCAGTACTTGTATCAGTCTATTTCTTCGTGAATACAAATTATAATACACACCAAAGCTGTTCCTACATCATAATAATAAAAAATTCTTTATGAATTTAAGGTGTCATTATTTGGATAACCACCTGTATATTTACCTCAAAAAGGCTAAATGTTGTAGAAAAAAAATTATATTATTTACTTAATGTAATTTTTAAAAATAGTCATTAATTTATGAGTAAAAACTAACTGTACGATCACCCTTGGTGACGATTTTGAAATCTCGCCAAAAATTTCACCATTTTGCACAAGCGAGATCTAAAAAAAACAGAATCTTGAAAAATATCGCCTGTGCGAAAAACCAAGTTGGCAGAAAATGTTATTTATCGCTATGGGTGGAAAAATTTGCTCCAAGGGTGATCGTACAGTAAATCTGATCTAATTTATGAAATATTTAAAATCATATATTATACACTACTGGCCATTAAAATTGCTACACCAGGAAGAAATGCAGATAACAAAATGATATTTATTGGACAAATATATTATACTAGAAATAACAAGTGATTAAATTTTCAAAAAATTTCGCTGGATAGATCCTGAGAAATCAGTACCCAGAACAACCACCTCTGGCAGTAATAACAGCAGTTATACGACTGGGCATTGAGTCAAACAGAGATTGGATTGCGTGTACAGGTACAGATGCCCATGCAGCTTCAACACGATGCCACAGTTCATCAACCGTAGTGACTGGCTTTTAGTGACCAGCCAGTCGCTCGGCAACCATTGACCAGACGTTTTCTATTGGTGAAAGATCTGGAGAACGTGACGTGTTTGCACGATCCATTACGGCCATGCGGATAATATGCCTGTCTTCTCGGCTGCTAGTGATAGGTGGCTGTTAAGATCCCGCATGGCGTTCCGTATTACCGTCCTCAACAAATCGATTCCATATTCTGCTAACAGTCATTGGATCTCGACCGACGCGAGCAGCAATACTGCGATAAGATAAACCGCAATCCCGGTACGCTACAACTCGACCTTTATCAAAGTCAGAAACGTGATGGTACGCATTTCTCCTTCTTACACGAGGCATCACAACAACTTTTCACCAGGCAACAACGTTCAAATGCAATTTGTGTATGAGGAACCGGCTGAACAATTTCCTCATTTAAACACAATGTAGGTGTCGCTACTGGCGCCTGCTTTGTCTGAATGCGCTGTAAACCTAATCATTTGCATATCACAGCACCTTCTTCCTTTCGTATAAATTTCACGTCTGTAGCATGTCACCCTCTTGGTGTAGCAATTTTAATGGCCAGTAGTGTATGAAAAACACCATTTTCGAGATTTATTTAACCATTAATATTTCGAATTAATAGTAGGTAAATATACTAAGGATTTTTTATTTATTTTCCCATTTATTGCTATCTACTTTTAGTTTACATAAAATTTATATATTTTTCTTATTAATGACTCTAAAACATAGTTAGATATAAATAAATCATTGATTTTTGGTTAAAAGGAAATTAAGGAATTGTTCTTTAAATTTACAAGTTATATTTTCCTCCCTCTATTATTTTAAATATTCTATACAGAAAAATTCCTTCAGTATTGCCAAATTAACATTTTAAATAATGAAAGAATGTTGGTATTGTATGTTTTAATTTTATTACAAATATCAGATTGAATTGATAAAATTATCCAAATATTTTCAACAATTTTGTTTTCTTTATTAAACTTGTGTTAATGCTACTTTATTTTAAAGATTCTTAAAAATGCTACTTTATTTTATCTAAAGTTTGATGGGCTCTATTATAAAGTGTTGTGCTGCTAAGATATGGTTTAAAATTGATTGCAAACTGCTAAAAATGTTTTTGCTTGGTCTAAGAATCGAATCTTTTGTGCCCAAATATGATCTGAACATTAGCCATTCAGTTCTTGTTGTTTAAAAATCATGGGTATTTTCCAGTTACGATTTATGAATCAATCGCTGCAATAATTTTCTCTTAAAAGATTGTGATTTCTTATGCCTATTATCCCTTTCGTGTTGTTCTTAGATGAAAGTTGAAAGATACTTTGATGAAAGTTGAAAGATACATTGATGAAAGCTGAAAGATACTTTGACGAAAGTTGAAAGATACGTAGATAAAAGTTGAAAGATGCTTAAATAAAAGTTGAAAATGCTTAAATAAAAGTTGAAAATGCTTAAATGAAAGTTGAAAATGCTTAGAAAGATGCTTAGATGAAAATTGAAAGATGCCTAGATGAAAGTTGAAAGATACATTGATGAAAGCTGAAAGAT
>JAPDSC010086318.1:177237-192825 GCA_026290005.1 Latrodectus geometricus | reverse complement strand
GATGCCTAGATGAAAGTTGAAAGATACATTGATGAAAGCTGAAAGATACTTTGATGAAAGTTGAAAGATACGTAGATAAAAGTTGAAAGATGCTTTGATGAAAGCTGAAAGATACGTAGATGAAAGTTGAAAGATGCTTAAATGAAAGTAGAAGATTGTTAGATGAAGGTTCAAAGATACGAAGATGAAAGTTGATAAATCAGTGAAAATGCGCTTTAGGTCCCCTACTCTGCCAACTTGGCGAAAGTGTGCTGTGGGTCCCGTACTTGGCGGGTTTTCAAAAACGCTGTTGCCATGGCGATAATGGAATACGATTTTTTACGGTTTTAAACTAATTAGCAACCAATGAAAATGACCGATTTTTCAAACTGAAACTAATTAACGACCAATGAAAATGCTAAAAGAAAAAACCATTTAATCAGCATGCGTTAAAAGCGCAAATTATTTCCTCCGGAATTTGTCATAAAAAAGCTCATTAAGTATAAAAACGTCCGGTTTACCACGCTTGGTGCATTTATCGCCAAATTGGCAGAGTAGGGGACCTAAAGCGCAGATTAACGGATAAATCCTTAGATGAAGGTTGAAAGTTGCTAAATATGATTGCTAATTTTGATTTAACTTCTTTCATTATATCAATATTTTTTGGGTTTATTTATTTTTCTAAAGTTTGCATTCTATTTTGTTAGTGTATTATTCCATTGCCAATTTCAGCCTGCTGAAACTACTTGCAACAACCGCATATTTCACAGTTTTTGTGTCTACAGATAAATGACGAGGTCGACTCTAGAGCTCTCATTATCTTCAACTCTTGTAATACATGAAAGCAAATATATCTTTTGTTGTATGTTATTATTTGCACATCAGTACATCTGCTGAAGATACTGCCATCTGAGTAAAAAATCAATTTTAAATCAAAGAAAGAAAACTATTAACACTGTAATTATTCTTGGAATAAAAAAAGTGCCGTACAAACTCTAAAAATTATTTATGTCTCTATTCTTAATAACAGAACACATCACAGGAATACAATTACAAAATTATACCAAAAAAACAGAATGAAACAATTATCATTAAATTCGATAACAGCATTTCAGTACTATACTCCATTACATTGGAGCTCCACTCCTTGTTTACTATTTTTTTACCATGAAAACTAAATTTAAGTTGCTGTGTCAAAAATTTGAAGAAATAGTTTCATTTCTGAATGAAATTAATGAAACGATGAAAAGTATATTTGAAACAGATATTTATTATAATTTATGAAATAAAATTTAATCATTACTTATTAATTATGTATTTTTAGTTACATGATATCCGAATAGATGGTATCAGATATATTGTTGTTTTTTTCTTGTGGCAATTTAGGGTGCGCTGCTCCACTTTTCCAACTGAGCCGTAATTTGGTGTGGAGTCCGACTTTCTCAGTACACACATGCCATAGGTACCCGTTTATAGGGTAGGCAACCATTCACACACAAATAAAGGACAAAGACAAGAAAGGGAGAAAGTACATCCATGCCTGAACCTGGATTTGAACCTAGGACCTCCCCATCCACAATCAGGCACTCTGACCACTGGAAAAGACGCGAGGCATCACATTCATTAAAAATAAGAATTAAATTTCTTTTATGCTTATCAAATTAATTTGATCAAAAAATAAATTTATTAAATAATATAACATTATAATTTATTCTGTCGAATATATAACACAATTCTATTTTATATAATATAACAGAAGCACTTTCATAGTGCTATATGAGTATCAAAGAAAATTTACTTGAACCAAATAAATACCGTTTGGGGAAATTCTGGGAAGAACGTAATATGATGCTTTTTAAAAGAGTTAGAAATTGTTTCTTAGTTTAAAAGAGTTAGAAATTGTTTCTTTGTATTTTTAAAAATCTTTCCTTCGTTATACGTTTATTATTTTCAAACATTATTTCGAAATATATTATTTTTGGTTACCTTCATGACATATATGAGTTTCCAAAATTTTAAATACTCATTTTTATAAATTTTCTTAATTTGATATAGTAATATATTATTTTATCCCCATACCATCTGACTTGTATTCTTTTGTTACATTATAATCAATTCTCTTTTTAAATGTAAGTATATAATTTTTAAAATAATAAATTAAATAATGCACAATATTAACATTAAAAATAAAATCCTCTGATAACTTTTATGATTCCTAAAATATGGTGATAAGTTACAGTTACAAAAGAAAATTAAAGATAAAATACTTAAATGGTATACATAATTTATTAATTGCAAAATAGAATATTTTTAGGCTAAGTTTTATAGAATAATTATATTAATTTGCATCTATCTCTTTATCTCACAATATCTCCTCTATAGATATTTATTTTATGCACAGCGTACGATTTATTATATTTAAAAATATCTATTCATTTCTAAAAAAAAATTACCTTCCTTTACAGCATAACTGAATTTAACGTTGCCAATTTAAGAGTCAATATAAATATTCTAACAAGCGTTGTAAAATAAGCACGAGTAAGTGTTTAAAAAAAACTATTTTGCGAGAATTGTTGCAGACTGTATGTAAATAAATGAAATTAAAAACGAAGGAAAAAGGTCTAGTTCAGGCTGCACTTATTTTTAGCAGAAAAAGAAAGACTTGCAAATGGAGGGATGGTTCGAATACCTTGCAAACGATTTTTGCCTCGGAGCGAAAAAGCAGAAATATAATTATGGTTCGAATGCAACATCTCGAATTACAGAGACGTACATGAGAAAAAGCAGGGGTGGGGGGGAGAATATGAATATATCAAATTATATGATATTCTACGAGAAGGCTGTTGCTTGTTAAAAATTTTTAGCAACGTATAAATGTCGCTTGCGAGGCATTTCGGCTGCAACAGTTATGCTCACCGTTTAGGCGATCCTATTTCAACATCCTGACATTTGTCGTCTGCGTCTGAGGGTATGTAAATTTGAAGAGTAATAGAAATGGAAGCATTTATTTTGTTTGAGAATCATCTAGGAAGAGTTCCTCGCGCAATTTTCTATTAAAACGCATGTATACATATCACTAGTCATTATTTGTTCGAATTTGTTCGCGCTGGCAACAGAGAATTATTCTTTCGAACATTTCTAAGCAAATATTTGGGTCTTCTCTAAATGAATACCTAATGATACAAATCCTTTCCATGTATCAGTACTTTTTTTAAAGCCTGTGTAATGGGTATTTTTTTACAGGAATAAATACCGTGCGTATTTGATGGAACTGTAAATTAAATGTGTTGTAACACTATAGTAACGTATTTTGTTCTCTCTACTTCTGTGATTTTATCTTTATAATGAATAAGTTCGAGAAAAATAGAGGAGAGAATAAATGTGGATTTTATAAGGTTGGCAACAGAAGGTACATCTACCCTCAAGGGGGCGAATCGAAATATTTTAGAAGGAATAAATTTAATTACAGTGAGAGATTCGCCGTGAAATAAGAACCTGTTCTTCTGATCGTATAAAATAACATTACGGTTATAGTTAAGGAATTCAGCTATGTAATTAAACGAATCGTTCTATAAAGAATGTTCGAATCAGCAAGTTCAAAATTTTAGTTCTATTCCTCATTATTTTATTTTGTGTTCTCATGTTCATCCTTTTTGTTTAAAATACTGAAAATTGATTCAGATATTCCGGTATAAATTAATTATTATATTGAAAAATCAGAAATTAATTATTCTATTTTTTCAAAAATGTATAAAGCAAGAAGAATTTTCATTAAAAAAGTAAACTCATTTGACTTAGAACTAATGTGCATATATATATATATATATATATATATATAAGCTAAGTAATAAGTAAGTTAATTAATTCATTTTTATCAGAATAAAAGGAAAACTAAACAAAATAAACAAAAATGCTGAAATCACTGAAAACATTTAAGAAACTTAAAACCTTTTTTTAAACTAAAAGAAGGTAAATCATTTAGAGAAGTAAACAATTAGATAAAAAAAAATGGAATAAAAGTAATATAAAATAAAAAAATTGCCTAAAAATAGTTTAAAAAATCATCTTTGCCGATGTAAACTAACCATAAAAGGGACGTTATGATTTATTTATCGGTTGCAAAAACAATCAAATATTAATATTTAACATGCTACATGAAATAAATTTATCATTACTTAATGATTCATAAGTATTTATTTTTTAATAGCGGTATCTGATCTGATCTAGAATAGTATCAAGAGAGACTAATCTCCAATAATGTATAACATAACCAATCCTACTAAGATATTGGCCAACATTTTCAATCCAATTGCTCATTGAAGAGCTAATCCCACCGACAAATTTACTTGTTTTGATGGGTGGACAAAATTATATATTTAACATTATTGGTGAAAACGATTATTTGTTGAATTCACTGACCAATTATAAGTAAAATAAAGTGACGTACTCATGATTTCAAGTGTAACGAAAACAAGCACCACTTTATGGTTAATATTGAGAAAAAAATATATAATATATAAGCACGTATGAGTGCGTGCATGTGTGCGCGTGAACAAAGCTCAAGCAAAGCAAATTAAACATTGCCAACATAAGAACTTGTACAGCAATTTTAATAAAATACAATTATGTTTTCGAATAATGTAATGAAAATGTTATAAATTTGTCAAAAAGTTCAAGGTTTTTAAAATATTTAGAATAAAAGTAGAAGTATTAATGTGACAAAAAATATAATAAATAGAAGTGAATGAATACGTTAGTTTGGAGAAAAATGAATCTATTATCATTTCGGTCGATGATAGTAGTGATCGTTAAGTATCCATCACATATTATTGCCTTTCCTGAGTTAAATGACGATTCAGTTAATGCTTTAGTTCAATCTGACCTTCCCATGGAAATTTCAGATGAAACTTTCCTCTCAAGAACAAGATCTTAACATACAAGAAATAATTTCTTTCATCACTTCTTTAATTAACTCTTCTAAGGGTTTCTTTTCAACTCAACTTTTACTGGGTTATTAAAGCATAAGGATCATAAATATGATAAAAGTAATCCTATAAATAAGTACCAACCACGTTAAAACCATAAGTTTTAAATGTTTCCCATACTGAGCATACTGATATTGGAAAAAGATAAAAGCGCTATTTTTGGAAAGGTATTTATTCTGATACATGTACGTTTTGTTCTTTCTTGGGATTGATGCATTAGAATAAACACTACTCCTAAACCCACTCTCCAAAAATCCACGCCAATACCTTACAGACCTGGTGGATTTGTTTTGGTTGATATTGTAAGACCAATTTGTGGGTATGTATTGACAGTTTTAGACCATTTTTCTAAGCATCTGATACTCTATCCCTTGAATAACTTAAAAGCTGACACCATCAAGAAACATCTTCTTAATTGCATATCCCACTATGGCGGAATGACTATATTACTATCGGATGTTGGTACTAAGATTAACTCTGAAGAATCCAATTTGATCAATCAAGCAACTTTAGGTATTAAATTAAATCATAGAACTTCAAATCCCCCCCGGTGTAATGGACAATCTGAAAGGATTAACACACCTTTGAAGTCGTCCGTGAACTAGGACTTGACTATTCATCAATTTATGTACGATGGAACTATACATAGCGCAATTGGATGTTCTCCTAATCTTTTGCATTTCGGCAGAAACTTATCGCTTTTTTTTATGTATACCAAGACAATGTTGTTCCCAACCGAATTGACAAATCCTCTTATATACTCCAAGTATTAAAAGACCTCAATACGTTAACGAAGATGCATAATCGAGCTATAGAAAGAAATCAAATTAAATCAAGCAAAATTCTTGCCAACATCAACGTGCCAAACTTAGAGAAGTGAAAGTCGGGGATACTGTATATCTGAGATCCAGGGACAGTTTCAAGCCAAAATTTATCACTGTTGTTTCGAAAACTAATTACTTAAATTATGTAATATAGTACTCGATAATACTCTCACGACTCTTTTCAAAGCAGATATTGATAGACTTCGTTTGGCTCTCAACAGCAAGGAATCACTCGATTTTTGGAATTCTGAAGTAAATTCAGTTGACAATCAAACCCGGTACAATCTTAGAAAAAGAAACGCCCCTTAAATGTTATAAATTTGACATTTTGAAATTGGTATCACTGTCAACACTGAGATAAAACGTTTTATAATAGAATATTCTTTTTTTTGTTCTAATATAATCGACATCTTTTTTTATTGCCCTTATAACTGATGTCTGAGCTTGAGTCAGTTTGCCAATTTTCCTTTTTGACAATTCTGGTATTGTTAAATTAAGACTAAAATTTAAAATAGCGCAGATCATCATCAACAATTCCATTGGTTTTTCATTCATTAGCCGATTGGGTCTGTGTGAATATTTTGTAGATTTATAATGTTATTTTTGTAAAAAAAATTCATACATGTGCGACATATAACATAAAATATTGTGAGTTAAAAAGAAATGTTGCTGAATCTCAAGGCTGTATATATTCATTTGGAATTTATTATTGGAGTGCTTTAAATGTGTATACATAATATATTGTGTTCAAGATAACTAATCAAAATATGTGTTTAACTTACCAATCAAATTAATTTAATCTGATGAAGTAATTAACAGAAAATGTTTTGCTTGCATTACAGCTGCATGGTAACGATAAAGTCATTCTGCATTTGATATTTATAAATGCTAAAATTTATGTAAATATACCCTTACATGTTAAAAAATAATTCAAATTACAATATCGTATACATGTGTATGAATATAATTTTGGTTGTAACATACATTGAGATATCGTGTATACTGTGTATAATGAATTTGAGAAACCTTATCTTTATAGATCTTTATCTTTGGAAATTTACCTATGTAGATTTTAAACCACCTTTTCAAATAGACTCTGGTAAAAGACTATAATTTAATGAAGATTCTGTGTAACAGATGAACAACTATCAAACTTTTTTTTTCAACGGTGGGACTGAATGATTAACCCTTCGCCATAACAAGGCCGGAAGCTGCTATTCATTTAGCGTTATCTGGTGAACACCTGTGAACCAAGTCACGGAGACGAGAAGCATTACCCACGTCACATCACCACAAACCTATTTATAGGGTGGGCCGCATTCATCCATCATCTTAGAAGTAAGGACAAGGAAACGCCATCGGCCTAGGAGTCATGAACGCTAACCAATCAGCCATCTGTCGGTATAGCCACAAAACTCTATCAGTGTCAAGTGTGATATAATAGTAGAAGTTTACATAGATACGCAGGCTTACGATATGATAGGACAGGAATATTGTGCAGAAGCCATAATTTCAAGATATCAGTTTTATTAATTCAAGATAATATAATTGTAATCGTAAGGATATGTTATCTCCAGCACTGATCTGGAAACGAAATTTCTGCCTTCCTTCGTCATGTTCTTAGAACGAAGAAACTGTTATTTGTCAATATACATTATCAAGTCAAGCTGGTGGCCATATGGACAACATGTTTTTTCCTGATGAGGGGTGTGATTCTGTGGCATAGTGCACAGAAGATTGGAGTTACCCCACTACCTCGGAAACTGGTTCTTTGATTTCCCCTTGACCACAATATCTGGAAGGAAGTCGTTATCTCTCGAGCAGAAGCGAAAAGAGTAGGTCGACGCTATGGTAATGAACTAAGGGTATACAACTAAATAAATCTTACATACTATGAATGTAGAGTGTTTCTGTAAATGTAAATGTATTCTTATTATGTCAATAGAAGTTTTAATGGAGTAAAACAAGTATTAAGCATGATTATCAGGCGCCACCTACTCTGTCTAGTGGTTAGCATGCCTGACTGCGGATAGAAAGGTCTGGGTTCGAATCCCGGATCGGGCATGGATGTACTTTCTCTCTCTGTCTTTGTCCTTTCCTTGTATGAATAGTTGCCTACCCAATAAACGGATACCTATGGCATGTGTGTTCAGAGATCAAGTCAGTCTTCTGCCCTTGTGGTTCCTCTCCAAAAAAGAAGCTGCGTACTACCCTATGCCATATCTTCTGGACCTGGTGTGGGCTTGCCTACACCAGGGGGATAAGCAACAACATGAGTATCAGGACTTGTTTTTAGAATTAATTGACCCTACACTGCAAAAACTTTTACCCCAGAGCACGTAACTTTCTTTTTCTATTTAATCATACCTCTGAATATTTCTTTCTCCCTCAATGTGGATCAATGAGTCATCACTAAAGTTCAAACAATTATTAAATAAACATAACATTCCTCTTTGGGAATAAATATTTCTCATATCCAATGAGATGGTTACATTTTTAAAATAATTTTTTTTAAAAAAAGGAAAACAATTCTTTTTTTTTTTTTAAGTATAAAAAGTAAAAGTATTATTACATAATTTATGCAGAAGATGTATTGCACAAAAAGTAGAAAATTTATTTCTACAATTCCTTCATTATTAATAAAACTTATTTTCTGCAAAAGTGATTGCTCAGTTAAATTATCGATTATGATAGATAATTATTGATTAGAATTATTGAATGCTTTTGCTTTATGGATGAACATAGCATTCCTAAAGCAACATTCATAAGAATGTTGCTTTAGGAATGCTATGTTTCCACTCAAGAAATATAATGTTTATAAATCTAAAAAAATATTTAATGGCTAAATTATATGAAATATTATTGAAACGAATAACTAATTTTTAATATTCATTCTTTTATAAACACATAAAAATTAATTTAAATTTAATTACATGCATAGCACGTCAATGTGTCCACTGGATGTGTGACGAATGGGGGATTGTTTTCTGTACGGATGTATTCAGGTTTAGCCTCGAAAGCGATAATAAACGCATTTTCCTTTGCAGGGAACGTGGAATTAGTTTTCATCCTTCAAATATCCTTGTAAGAGATGCATACGGATCTGGTAGCGTCTGTGTTTGGAGTGGTATATATGTGGTGGATGCACTGACCCCCATGTAATTTTCCCTTGGAAATGTCAATGCTCACACCTATAGAGATGACATCCTGGACACTTATACACCATTATGAAGAGACAATAGGCAATGTTTTCGTGCTATACAGTGAGAAAGCGAGACCATAACAGTGCTCGCATCATGGATGCTTATCTGAGCGAGAAACAATAGAGCGCGTGTTGTGGCCAGATCGATCACCGGAACTTAATCGAGCATGTTTGGGACGCTCTAAAATGAAGTGTAGCTGCTCTGGTTCTCCTTTCTAGGATACTATCCACGTTTTTAACTGCTTAGGAGCAATGGTTCACACTTCCTACACAATTAATGGACCGCATAATTGAGAGCATCACACATCGTTACATGTTCTGATGTTGTGCATTGCTTCTTGGAGGATTATACCTCATATTAAAGGTAATTCTCTTATTCTAAACTTACGCCTCCTATTCGTTCATTGTATAAATATGCTAATATTTATAACACCTATTTGTCTGGTGATTTCTTTTTATTCTCTTTGCATCTACTTATGTGTTGTATAATGTGTTTCATTAAAATCCACGCACAACTTTTTGCGATATCGTTATTTTTGTGATTTTTTCCTTAGTTTATGGTAACCAGTGTATTTATTAATCTAAAAAAATATTAAAAAGTAATAGAAATATTAATGAAACGAATCATTAATTTTAATGATTCATTCTATAATCAACACAGATAAATTAATTTAAATTTAATTACGCATGCACAACATGTAATTAAATTGATAACAACATGTAATTATGATTAGAATTACATATGCATGCATGAATGCATAACGTGTACTTAAACTTTAATTGATTAATCTATTTAAAAAAAACGTTAAAAAAATCTAACTGATAAAATCTGAATAATACTTAACTAATGCATACGGGTTTACATCAATTTATTATATTTGTGCAACAGTAAATACAAATGGACAGGACTGATAAAAACTATGCATCAAAACATGAATTTATCATTCACTATTAATTTCTTTAAAACTGTAATTTTTAAATTTGTAGCTTATTTAGACTGCCCACTGTTTCAAACAGATGATTCAAGAAAGTGTCGCGAACAAATGTCCTAAACATCAAATGGATCGAATAATGAAAATGCCGGATAATATTGGTACAAATTCAGGGAATTGATTGAAAGAGATTATTAAGATAATTGTGTTGGAAATTTAATCAATGGGAGGCACAATTAAGTAGTGGCTAATAATTAAATAATAATTAGAGTAATCATAGAAGATATTTATACCTCAATTAATTTAATTGTATTAAAGACTGACGAACACTTTTAGTTACTTAACGGGATAAGCTAAAATAAAGTTAATAACTTTAAGAATTTTCTCAATAATTCTCTTCCACTTTATATATATATACACACATATATATATATATATATATTTAATGGAATTATATATCCTAATCTTTTGTACTATTCTTTTGTACTAATCTATGGAATTATATTCATTATATACCCTGATCTTTTGTACCAAAAAATGATTATGAACTGTTATTTTGATTATATTGTATAACATCTTGATATGAACACATATAGCATTTCGTGTGTAAAATAGTGGTACGAATTTCGCTTTTCTTTTCCGTTATGTTCCTAATATTTTTCTCTATTGAGTTTAGGATTTATTTGGAAGATGATGAATCAATTTTAAATGATTCCAAAGAATTTCAAAAAAATTTTAATTATGAGTGAGGCCAATAACTTCCATTTGTTAATACTTATATATACATTGAACCTGGAGAATTTAGAAAATATGTTCATTACGTTCATTAGTACGGATGTATTTTTTTAGGTAGCCAGTCTAAAATTATAAAAAAGTTTTCTTTAAACATCCATCAATAATCCTTTCTTGTAGTTCATTTTTAACTTGGATTGTAAACTTTTTTTTGCAATATTTTGATGCTGAAAGTGATGTTAAATAGATGTCAAATACTATATGGGTTCTTACGTATTAGCATCATCGCGGCTAATTTCGCGCCAAAACTTAGATAGAAATATCTCTTAATCTATACTTAGAAAGTTTCTTTTACTAATTATGAAAAGCTTACTTATGATTATAAAAATAAATTAAAAATATGTTTGTTTTCATAATAAATAAATTTTAAAATTAAGAACTATAGATAATTTTCCTTTTAAATGAGTTGATTATTACAAAATTATTTCAAACTAATAATTGTGTGTATGTGGTGTGTGAAAAAATAGAGACTGTAATAATTATAAATTAAGCATTTTCAGGAACAGAATTATTTCCTTAATAAATTGAAAATTCTTAATGATAAAATGTATTAATGAAATTAATCATTTTTATTATTATTTCTTAGGCAGAAATTTTATACTACTAAGTTTCTTTCAATAATTTACTAAAAGTTTACTACTTGCATAAAACTATACAATAGAATTAAATATAATATTTATGACACAAAAAAATGTAAATTTTTATAATTTCTGTATTATAAGTGAAATATACATGAGAGGGAAATAGGGTGATTATTTAAATAGAGAGAAACAATGAAAAAATTTGAATTTTTATATTCTAAAATTTTTATATTCTAAAATGATAATATTTTAGTTTAAGTAAAAATATTTTCTTAGTATTTTATGTTCTGCTAGTAATGATATCTTTGAATTTCATATCGAGTTACAAAGAATTTTGTCTGTCATTTAATTCACTGAGTTTATTTTATTGAAAGATTCTATATTTTAAGAGAATAATCACTTTTCTATCCTTATAACAGAGGAAAAATAATCTTTTTTTTATATCAAATTTAATATCCTTTATTTTACAACAAACTTGAGTTTTAAAATTCTTTTCAGAAGATTAAAACAATTTTTGTATTCAGAAATTTTATCTATTTACTTAATTTTCTACCAACTACAAATTAATCTTCCAAACTTACAATTAAAAATAATGGATTAAAAACATTGAAATATATTTTTTTTACATAAATAATTAATTTTTTGCATTATGTCACTCAGAAAATCTTTAGGATTCTTTTTTTGTTTCTTCAAAAATAATATTTATTTGTATTTATTTTAATGATTAATTTTGATACATTTTATTCTGCTTCTGTGATAAAGATAATTTTGTATTTTTAAAATTTGTCTTGACATAAGTCTACATTTCCTCAAATTGTTTAAATTTTATTAGCAGTTTTTATAATAGGAAATGTTACGTATTTAAATGTTAATTTGATAGTTAACTTTCTTTTTTAGTTAATATCATCAAAATCTAGTACATTTCTTAAGATAAGACAATAACTTTAATAATCTTTAAGACAATAACTCAGAACACAATTTCAGTCTAATTTTGAAATGACTTCGGTCTTTTAAGTAATCAAATTTTTTAGTAGAAATTAAATTCTAATTTTGGATTAAAAAGGAAAGCAATTTATAGAAATTTATTTAATGAACTAAAAGTAGCAACTGTACAATTAAAAAACATAAAAAATAGCTCTTCAAACATCTGGATGTCCTTAACATTAAGTTTTTTAAAAAAATTTTGTTTTAATGTAAAAGCAACAAGGTTTCTTAATTTTGTACCAAAGTTGTTAAAGCTCTGTATCTAAAATCTTATAATCATCAATATTATTTTTATCTAAAAAGAAACTTTAACTCTTAAATCAATTTATTTAATATTACGGGTTTAATTTTTAAATCGCAATTTATTCTATATTTAAATTACTAAATATTATTTTTTCCAGTTTTCGTTAAAAAGATTCCTGTCAATGGTAAACATATGCATTTAAATTGCTTAAAAATTTGTTCCCATCATGCATTTTGAGAATGATGTTGAAAGGTTGTTAGCTGAAATTAAACTGCAACCGTTAACTGACCCCCATGCCTAAAACTCGTGGCAGGTTCATCGATTAGATTCCAGGGGTAGGAAAATTTCGAGGGCTTCCCTTCAAAGGGTCATTATTGAGAGCCAGTGTGGAAACAGAACCCATATAAGCGATGCCACTAGTTTTAAGCAAACTTTTGCACGGTTACTTCGCATAAAATTCAAGTTCTAATTGGTTGAATTTGTATGTCTGGAATAGAAAACTCGTGACATGATGGAGACATTTTATCTTCCAAAGTGATATAGCCTTTTCAATTCTATCTGAGTTAATTGGTTTATTAATCTGTTCATAATTATTTTCAATAGTTGTACTCATCACCTCTGAAAATTATTTACATTTTAAAATGAGAGAAATAAGATCGATATTAAAAGCTTAACACATGGGTTGGTCCATAAATGTGCTTTACTCCATCAACTGAAATAGCCGATAGAGGGCATTATAACTCGTCAACAATTGTACGCTTTTTTTCCCTACAATTTTTTTTTTTGTTTTACTTTGTTTATGTGCATACATTTATACGCACGAATACCAATTGATTCGTTTTTTTTTAAATGTATTTTTCCTTGGTTGTAACTCTTATTAAAAATTGCTTTTAACTTCATAGAGTTGCTTATACTTAATATTGAAAGTTTATGTTTTGATTATCTTTTTAAAAAATATCCATTCGAATTAAGCTCCCAAATTTCATTATTTTAAAGTACAAGCAACTGACAATTAGTTTGAATGAAATGAAATATTCCATGATTCCAACAAGGAATCCAACAAATTATAGTGACCCCTAGCGATGAAAATTAGAATGACTTCAGATTATCTTCATTGGAAAATTCAGCTTATGCTTAAATCTGCTCACTGCATTTGCATATACGCTCACATAGACAACAAAATAATTTATTCATCTATAAGACTGAACAGTTATAGATGAATAAATTATGATCCTGATTCAGTTAGTTGTGATTTACAATTCCGGTAGGGAGCGTCTCTATTACAGAAAATTTAAAGCAAAATTTTGATCATCTACGTTAATAAATTTTTTTTGAAATATTAAAACACTAAATAATACATGGCATTTGTAGCATTATTAACACGATTTGTTTTTGGTTGTCTTTAACTGTATTGCGCATGAAAGCTAATTCGACCAACACCTACAATTGAAAGTGGATTCCGAACCTCTATAAGCGGTCGAAGTGAGAATCGAATATATGCACTATTCAACTACTACTCTACACTATATAAATGCTTTCTTTTAAGAGGAAAACATAAAATTTCTATAATATTGTCATATATTTTCTTCATTGAAATCATAAATTTTATTTAGGAATTTTAGAATCACAAAATATTTTTTTTCACAGATGCTTACGGAATAAAAAGAAGATCATGCCTTGGGCTTTTGAGGGATCTGGCGTTTTTACACGTGTATAACAAGAACATTTTGACATCGCGTTAAATTCTTTCGGCACATACCCAGAGGAGAAAAGGGGGAAAAAAAGGGATTTTTCTTTCAGAAAATAGAAAGACAAAACGCGTGAAGCCGTTTCTTCTGTTGTTAGTTACATAAAAGAGTGTTCGACAGAAAAAGAATTCTTTAAGTAGATTGGGAACCGCTATTTCTTTCTTTTTACTGAAAAGGAAAATCTCGAAAAAAAGATTTCGCTGGAGCACTTTTGCTTTGCGAAAGTTAAAAAAATTGAAAAAGAGATGAAATAGATTTATGCATGTAAAAAAAAAGAAAAGATGGAAAGAAGATCGGAGACGATATTTCTCAAAGTATAAGAAAAAAAAATAAAATATGAAAAGCATAAATAATTTCTGAAGGATTCTACCACTTGTAGTAAATATGAGAGATTCAAGGTACTAAGTTATTTTATTTCTCAGTGCTCACATTGAGAATTTAAAGGCACTTTATAAAAGGTTTTCCATTCTCATTTCTGGAAATTAAATTTATGTGCTTCAACTTTGCATATCTAATTTCGATTTCAAATTACGTCGTATTATGGTTCATTATATTTGCAAATACAAATTTGATAATTTATATAGCCGCCAAGCCTGTCTAGTGGTCAGCGTGCCTGACTGTGGATAGAAAGGTCCTGGATTCAAATCCCGGTTTGGGCGTGGAAGTACTTTATCTCTCTCTCCTGTCTTTGTCCTTTCCTTTTATAAATGGTTGTGAATGGTTGCCTACCCTATAAACGGATAACTATGGCATGTGTGTACTGAGCAAGTCGGATGCCACCACCAAATTAAGGTTCATCTGGAAAAGTGAGAGCGCACCCCATGTTGCCAGCCTTGCTGGTACAAAACAAAAACAGCATTATTTATGGGTAAATAATATTTTCTTATATTTTCTTAAATTCTGTTATTAATCTGAGCTGATGTATTAGCACTCTAAGTATCCTAAATCGTGGTTTCGATACCAATTTTTGGTTGTAGATACTTATATTGTATTAAGGAGCCAACTTCAATATTTAATAATTTTGTAGCTAAGGAGAATTTTCAACTGTTACACAACCATTAGCTTTGTTTTTTTGCGTGGGATTCCATTTCACCACTACATGATAAGTGAAACCTCGTCTCACCGGAGAATTTTCAACCGTCACATACCCATTCGTTCTGTTCTTAACATGAGACCTCATTTAACTGTTATGAGACCTCATTTAACATTTATCTCATGTATGCTTACATGAGACCTCATTTAAAATGAGGTCTCATGTAAGCATACATGAGACCTCATTTAACTGTTGCATGATACGTGAGGCCTCGTTTCAATGCA
>JAPDSC010086318.1:159193-177227 GCA_026290005.1 Latrodectus geometricus | reverse complement strand
GATACGTGAGGCCTCGTTTCTGTGCAGGATTTTCAACCGTTACATACTCATTTGTTCTGTTTTTAGCTGATGTACACATGATACTAACCATACATTTAATTGTTGCATGATACGTTAGACCTCGTTTCAGTGCGGGATTTTCAATCGTTATACACCTATTCGCTTATATTTTTGGTTAATGTATACATGAGGCTTTATTTTACAGTTGCATAACACGCGATACCTCATTTTCTGGTACAAAACAGCCTTTTGTGCCTTTTGTGTAAAATTAATTGAAATTATATATAAAAGTAACTATTAAAATATAGTAGTTATTTCATTTTAAAATACAATTTTCTTTTGCAACTTTGATTTACATGTTATACATATAATACAGCTTTTTATTATGATCTATTTGTAATTAATTTCTTGTACAGCTATTTTCACATGAATCAAGTTACGCGGGATGGGTACACTTTTTGTGTGGGAAATAAAGTTAGAAAAAGAGTTTTAATATACCTATATCAATGTATGCATAAATTCACAAACTGTAGGCATCTTCCAACAAATAAAGTCATTACCTGTTTTGAATAAAATGTTAAATTTGGAATTGTATTTTATTTGTATAAACGCAAAACCAATCGTAAAATCATTTATATAAATTTAGCCTAAAATCGGTGAAATCTTTCTTTGCAAAGAATGGATGAAGTTTTAAAAATAAATAAGCTTAAAATCTAACTCTTGGGTTTAAATTTCATGTATTGCGCAATTCACGTGGTTATGAATAATTAAATACACTCTCTTTCAGTTGAATTTGTGGTTGCATAAGTCCATGAGGTGAAAGGGTTGTTATTCAAATATACGAGTGTGTCCTAGAATGGGTAAAATAGAAATGATGGCACAGTATAATGGAGGCGCAAATAGTGGCACAGATTTGAGTGGTGCATGCAGTAAGTTTTCGAAAATGCTGTGGCACAAGATAAAAGATAAGCAGTGAGTAGGAAAAAAAGAAAAGAAAGAGAATCAGAACTTGAAAATTAACAGACCAAATGGTTGCATACATCAGCAGCTGATATTGGACAACTGCAAAGAAGAACATTACGCAATCGACAGTGGCTTATCATCAATGCTTATTGCACAATTTTTGATCAGTAGTGGGGGGACAGAGAATCAGGGGGGGGGAGGGCTTTGAGGGAAATATGAGGTGGTGAAAGGACATCCAGCACTTTCAACGGAAAAAAGATTCGTTCTGGAGTGAGAGTGGATCAAAAAAAATTTTTTATGGTGATAGGAGAGATCTGAAGATATAGGTTTGGAATTATATACTATCCATTTTCGATTGGGGTAAAAAACCGGAGGTCATTGCTGTTCTACGCCCATACCCGTCTGTGCGCCTTAAAGAGTTACTCAATAATATTAGGTTGGGGAAAAAGAAATCCATTATTTTTACGTGAACTTTATGTAACTTCTTTTGGATTCACTCTGTAAAAAAAGTTAAAACAGCTTTCATGTAGATTTTTAGGTCTTGTGCGAAGCTACGACTGCTGACATGCTGTCAAGTTTGATAATTTTTGATATTTTATAGACATTCTCGACGATGTTGTATCCATACGAGGTGCATCTTTAGCATCCAAATACCCAAACGAAATCGACGAAACCAAAATTGTGCGTAACTGGTTGTTACAGTCATATATAGGACGATAAACACCTTTCACAATTTTAGCCACCTAGTTAGCATTTTTGCCATTATAAAAGAAAAACTAAAATGCATCGAATTTTCTGTTTGTTGTCTTCTATTTTTAAAACCTTGTACTCATAACTGAATGAATCAAACAGAAAACCGCAAGAAAATATTTTAATGTCAAATGTCACCTTTCCAATGAACATAAATTTGAAATTGTTTGATAGATACCTCACGAGATAGCGATCACTACAGACGTCTGCCGAAAACATAATGGATTACTTTTTCCCAAACCTAATATTACTAAGCTGTGAAATTTTATTGGTAACTTTTCAAGTTTTTTTTAAAACATTTCATACATTTAAAGTTGAAGCAGATATAATTATTTAAAAATATCTGTTAATAATTATTTTCCTTTTATACCTATAACTTTAACAATTTCCTAACTTTTTTAAATATTTTGTTGAAACCCATACTTAGTTCATCACCTTTACTCTCTTTTTATTATATAATTATGTTTTTCTCGAGTTAAATAATATATTTCTACCAATGTGAGTGTGTGGATTTATCGATGTTTTTTATTTATTTATTTTTTTTTTTTATAAATTTTAGTTATGGTGCTACAAAATCTTATATAATTAATCACATATATTATATAATGAAATCATACTGACAAATCTTACTCTTTAGATGTATGTGATAATATAATCAGTATTTTGTCAATAGATTAAAAGAGATTCCATGTGATTATACAAAGTCTACTTTTGTTAATCACTAGAATTAAACAAAGTCTACTACTAGAATTAAACAAAGTCTACTTTTGTTTGTTTCTTAAATCAAGTATAGATTTTTACGTAGTTAACCGCCAGTAAGAAAACATCTGTACCTATTAAAGGCATGTTAGCACGTATAATTCCACTTCCTGACCTGTTGTTTCCCCCCCACAAACAAGTGCTTGGACTTTTTATTAATCAAATTCTTCCATTTGCAATGAACCCTGATTTTAAATGTTAAGTTTAATCATAATGTTGTTTAGTTAAAATTTGGTTTAATCATTTAATCACAATGAGATTGCTAAGGCAGTAAAGTGGCTTTTTATTATTATCATATTAAACACTTAGTGTTATTGTACGATATATAATAATTATAATATACGGTATATAAATACATGCGTATATTATATATCAATACGAATATATGTAAGATATGTAAATAGTTTTGATTAAATAATAGAATCAAAAATTATGTTTTACATGTATTTTAAAAAAACAATTATAAAAAAAACCTGCGTTTTTGTAAAGTAAATTTTTAATAAGAATTCTTGAAAAAATATATGTATATCCTGAGCACTTTTTTTACATCCTTTTTATTTTAAATTTCAGTAACTAGTTTTTTATCTCAATTTTTTTTCAAATCGAACATTTTTAAATTGCGCCACTTAAAATAAAATATATTACATTCTATCAATAACTGCAGAGCTATGAGGGAAAGACATTTTTCTACTGCCATGTTAGAATTGATATTTGAACCATTCGAAAATCATCATGTTAAGAGAACCTATAAAAATTAAATATTTGTGGAATCAAATGTCATTAAAAATGTGTTTGTTTGATATGGAAGTTGGTGTCAATTCCGGTTGTGTCGCTTGGTTCAAAACAACGAGATAGTAGGCCTAACTGAGACTTTTATTTATCAAAAATTAAATTATGTTATTACAGTACATTTACAACAGTCAATGAGATCGTGGTGGCCTGGTTGGCTAGGTTTCATTTTTGTTACAGGAAGATAGTGAGTTCGAATCCCGGTTCAACCGAAGATCCGTCGTGTTCACTAAAGTCGACTGGGGCACGTAAAATATGTTGTGGTCGCAATGTCCTCCATATTTCCATTCAAAATTAATACTTCTAGGGGTGGTTGGAGCCAGGTTATGGGTCTTCTCTGGCTACAATCTCTAAATTGGAAGATCCTGATGGTGCTGCCATCTATGAGCCAAAATCGTTCTTCCACCTTCGAATTAGGATGCTCTATTCAAAAATGGAAGGTGCTCTTTTTGACTTCATTCTCCCAGTCCATGACTGGCGGGCTTCGCTGCACCAAGTGTCATTCGTAACAACAAGACAGCAGTCAATTTCTAACAATGAAAGTGATACATAGATAATCTCCTTGTAGTTTTTTGTGTTATTTCAAAACGTCCTCTATACTCGATTCGAAATACTCAATCACAAGATACGTCCTATTAGGGCAGGAATTTTTAATACACATAAGTCCTATCAGACTTTAGTCTTCGATAGAGCCAAGTATGAATTAACCATCTGTCGGGTGCAAGAGGAGCTCCTTTTCTTAATAAACTACCCAATTCCCGATTCTTGATACCTAATTCTTGTAGCTAATACCTAATAATAATACCTAATTCTTATTGCTAGTGTATTTCAATTCATTGCTTTAATGAATACTTGTTTGAATGAAGTCCCTCTTCTGGTTGGCTTCTAATTGATAAAGTGAAACATGTTGGTCGCTGTTTTACTTAAAGAATAGCTATGTAGTATTTCGAAACTTTAAAAGCAGCATTTTTATTTTATTTAATTGATGCTAATTTGAATTCTGTACAAAGTTGCTTTTTAATATTTATGCATCCTCATGAGTGGAAGCTGGCTTTGGTAGTCTAGTTAATTAGATGAAGAAATTCACAGCTGCATCACCTCGTCTTCAGACGTTTTCCCGGCAATTTACAACCCACTGGGTGATCAAAACAATGGAGATTCCGCTCCGGAACTTCACTCACTTCAACGTTTCTTGAAGCGAGTAATGTTCCTTTTCATATTGGCATCTGTGCATAGTAACTAGAAAAAGAAAAATATTTACGTTATAAATTATTCCTTATTATTATATCCTCACATAATTTCTTTTATAAAAATAATGATGGCTACAATTTTTCTTTCAATTTTTGAAAGAATGTTATTTTACCTATTTCGGCGGGTGTGTATATGCTTTTCCTAAGAAGCCATCGATAGAGATACTGTGATATGTAGAAGTATTGTGTGACTTATTTTTAGCTAATCTATATAAGACCACGCTTTATAGAGTAAAAAGCATTTGGAGCGAACAAATAATAAAATCGTTATTTTCGAAATCGGAATTTCCACATATAAGTACACATTGTCCACAACAAGTTACGGCCCATGAAAACTAGTAGGCTTGAATTTAAAGATAAAATACCTGTTACTTCTTTTAAATATCTCATATAATCAATGGAAATGGTATCTGGTACTATTTATCCGTTACCAAAATTAATTTTAAGGATATCTTGCTAAAATATATCTGATTTTTATTTTACGTCGCATTCAGTGAATTATATTTTCTTGGAAAAAGGAATAATAATAACATAAGTAGAATTTCAATCATGGTCTTATTTCCGAATTCCTTTGAAATTTCCTAGCATGCACTTGCGCAGTCCATTAGCCTTGTCTGCGATGCATTCTGAGGAGTCGAAACGAGGCTCAGATTATAGATCAAAGGCGATGCATACAATCGTCTGCTGGTATCTTTATTCATGCTGGAGAAAGGGATGCTCTAGCGTAGTTTGGGCCCAACCCCCCTCCTTGGAAGGTGTTTTCCGTCCCCCAGGACTTCCTTTGGCGCAATGTTGACATGGTGAGGAAGTTCTTGATCAATACAATCGATCGTCTGTCCGAGCCATAGAGCCACTGGTCCATATTTCAGGGGAACAACACTGCTGTAGACAACAACCCCCGACACATAATTTTCCCATCCACACAATAACGCGCGAACTCAACTGCCATCAGCACGAGTGTATTTATTAGCTCCCGTGTAATTCAAATGTCATCTGGACTGGCACAATGCGAGGAGGAACAGCAAAACGGAACTGTAGTTTAACTATTCGAATGTGTAGAAAACAGTTCCCACATGAGTTAACTAGGAAGTTAAAATAAACTTTGTATAAAAGGAATTAATGTAGCGTTTGAGTTTAATTTTGCCAAAAAAAAATTATTTATAAGTACCCATGTTAATCTATAGAAAAATTGATTTTTCTAATAAAAAAAAATAAAACAATAAAATAAAAAATGAGTTCATGTGAACAAACTAAATAAATAAATTAATAACTTTTCAAAATCAAATTGATTAGTATAAAAAGATTATATAGTAAATAATTTTATAAACTTTGATTAATTTAGTACTGAAACCTGAAGCACATTAATAATGATTAGTATAAAAAGATTGTATAGTAACTAATTTTTTATAAACATTGATTAATTTAGTACTGACACCTGGAACACATTAGTAATGATTAGTATAAAAAAGTTACATAATTAATTTTATAAAATATGATTAATTTAGAACTAATCTGGGATGATTTTTAATTGAGTAGAATAAAAATGTTATATAATAATTAATTTCGTAAACTTTTATTAATCTATAATAAATTTAAATCATGGTCATATTTTTTTATCTTCTCGGTTGGTAATTTTTGTGATTAGGAAAATTTAATCCGTTCTTAGAAACAATGAAATAAAAAATGAATTCATGAGAGGTTAAAATTAATTAGTACAAAAAATTATGTAATAATTTCATAAAATTTAATTCACTCATAAGTAATTCAGAAATAATTCCCACTTTTAAATCCCTTAGGTTGCTTATAAACACTCAAGGGAATCCATTGAAACATGGATTCTCTAATCTTTTATTTAAAAATGAGTTTGAAATTGATTGAGATTTATTCATTCATTTCGAAATGGAATTAATTAGTGTAAAAAGTTACATATAAATTAATTTTATAAAATTTAATTAATTTAGAACTTTGAAGGGGGTCATATATCTAATTCCCTCGAATCGTTATTGAATTTTAAAATTATTTGTAAGAACGAACTAACAATTGAATTTTTTTTTTTTGAGTGAAAAATTTGTTTAATCCTTTACTCAAAAACAATACAATAAAGAATGAATTCTAATAGATTGAAATTAATAGTACATTTAAAGATGAAATTAAATAGAAAAATTATATAATAGAGCTAATTTTACAAAATTTGATTAATTTAGAACTGGGTTCTTTGGTAGTAACCGTGTTGTCAAAAATTTCGTGAGAATTCTACTGAAACGTGGGTCTTCTAATATTTTACTCAAAAACACTGAAATGAAAAAAAAATTGTTATAGATTTAAATTAATATTTATACTGCAAAATTGAATTAATTAGTACAAAAATTATTTAGAAATTAATTTTATAAAATTTCATATATTTAAAACTAATTTATAAATGCTTCGCCTATTTAAATCTCTCACGTGACAATCTAATTTTAAAATTACTCATGTGTGATCCTGCTAAAAGACAGATTTACTAATCCCTTACTCAAAAAATCAATAAAATAAAACGCGTTTCTTGATAATTTGAATATAATAAGAAATTTCTAAATTGATTTAATTAGTATAAATTCAAATTATTACACACAGAATAATTAATTTGATATAATTTTTGATTCATTTAGTCAGTTTTTTCTCCTTGGTTGTTTGTCAAATTATAAAAATACTCATGTAAACCTAGTGAATGTTAAATGAGTTTGTTGTAGGTTGAAATTTATTGGTATATTTCAAAATGAAATTAATTAAAATATTAAATAATTAGTTATATAGTGTCATCAAAGTTTGATTAATTTAAAACTAATTCAAAGTTTAGTAGCTTTTTGAATCCCTCATTTTGTACTACAATTTAAAAATGTATAGAACTTATCGAAACATTAAATTTTTAACACTTCATTTAAAATAATAAAATAAAAAAAGAATTTTTGTTAAATTGAAGTTAATAGTACATTTAAAAATAGAATAAATGTATAATTTTTTGGTAGTTAATTTCATAAAAATTTATCAATTTTGGACTGGGTTAAATGTTTGATTCCCTTGACTGGTAATTACACTTAAGAAAATATTTTTATAAAACTTTTTAAAAAATGAATTTTTCAATCCTTTACTCAAAAATAATGAAATAGTGAAGTTTGGAACAGGTTAAAATTAATAAGTACATTTCCAAATGGTATTAATTAATATAAAAGTTATACAACAATTAATTTATAAAATTTGATTAAATTAGAATTAATTTATTAATTATTAGATTCACTTGCCAATTCTCTAGAAGGATAATCGAATTTTTAAAGTATTCATTTAAAGCCAGTTGAAACATTCCAATCCTTTTTTCAAAAAAGACAAAATGTAAATGAGTTTCTGACAGGTTGATTTAACTTACTGAAATGCAAATAAGTATAAAAAAGAAATTACATAACTAATAAAATTTGATTAATTTAAAACTATTTAAAGTAATTTAGAACATTCTTAATTCATTCGGTTGATATTCAAATTTTAATGGTACTAACTAAAAGAAATACAGATTTTGTAATCCTTTATTCAAAATTCATGAAATGAAATATGAATTTGTGATTGATTAAAATTAATTCCAATTATAAGCATAATTAAAAAAATTAGAATAATAGTAATTTTTAAAAATTGTATTAGTGCAATAGAATAAAAGGATTTTGATTGCAAATTTTTGTGTGAATAAAAATTGTGCTTTCAAAATATGCAGAAAAATTTTAAAATTCAATTTTTTTAATATTTTACTTACAAAGTAGCAATATTAGAAAAGAAAAATTTTCAAAGTTGAATTAATGATAGGTAATAGAACTGATTATAAATAGAAAATGATTTGATAAATGAAATAATAGTTAACTTTCTAAAATCTTATAATTTATACGTAAAGTAGGCTTTAAATTTCATTTTTTAAACTGTGAATCGAGTTATAAAATTATACTTGAAACTTCTGAACAAGAATTTTTATAACTATTTAATTAATGTAATAAAATTAGAGTGAAGTTGGATTAAAAAAATATAAAAAAAAACATTATTGCTTGAATTTTTTTTATATTCTTTTATATAATTATAATTTTTCAAATATATTTTATTGCATAATTCTTTTATGTAATTTCACAAAATTTGATAATTTAGTATAAGATATAGAGAAACAGGAATCACAAATTAATATTTCATGAAAAAAAATAACAACAATAAAATTTTTTAAATAATAATTAAAAAATAATAACAATGAAAATATTTAAATAACAATGAAAAAAATTATAACAATAAAAATATTCAAATAATAACGAAAAAAAATTACAACAATAAACATATTCAAGTAAATAGAAAATCTGTTTCAAAATATTCAAATGAATATTTTGAAATAGATTTTCTATTTATTTAATAGCAAAATTAATTAAGAATTTGCATTAAAATAGGCTTAATAAATTTTATTTAGAGACATAAAATAATTAATTTTTTTAAAAAATTTTATTAATTATCCTGGAAGAGAGTAACATTTACAATTCACCAGAATGGGAATTAAAATTTAAAAATATTTATTTGAGTATTACAATTTATCTTTTTATAACATTTTATTTATAAAATAACAAAGTCAAAAATGAATTTGTAGTAAATTGAAATTAATTAATATTATTAAAAACTTCAAGTACTAATTAATTTTCCAAAACAGATTAACTTAATCGTAGAACAAAATTGGATTTTCTGATTAAAGAATATATGAAATTTAAAATTAACAATTTTCTTAAAAATAATTGAGAGAAAAATGTTTTCATTATAGGCCAGGTTTAATTATTTTAATATTTAACTTTATAAAATTAGATTAAAACATTCTTCTGTTATACATATAAAAAGTTCGCTTATACATATATACAAGTTGGCTTTTATAGATATAAAAAGTTCAATAGCTCTTTTCTAGTGTAATAGAGAGAAGAGGCTGCAGTTCCTATGTCGACCTAGTCTAAAATGACTAGGTGACTAGGTGGTTTTTAAGGAATTAGGTTGGTTGAAATGAGTGCCAAAAACCTATTATATATAATTACCTAACTTAAACAAGGATTTCCAAAATGTAAGAATTCTTTATCTAGAAATATTAACTGAGAATTAAGGTTAGACTATACTTTAGGGTGCTCCTTTGATTCTAGCCAAATTGTGATCGGGATAGATCGCAAACCTATGCAAAACCTAATCATATTCTGATTACAACAGAGCAATTGATTGTTCTGTGCCAACAAAAATCGCCAATAAAATCGATAGCCAAACAAAAATCGCCATGTTTGCCAAGGGAGCACCCTCTAAAATATAGTTTTACCAGAATTAAAAATACTTTTTTTAATTATAAATCTTAAAATTGCTCTATAAATAACAGGAGTTTATTTTCTTGTTACTTAATATTTTACAAAAAATTTATTTCTATACGAATATTGAGAGCTTAAAAATTATCTGAAATATCAAAAAAGTATTTTTGATAACTATCTGTACAATATCATGCTTACAAAAGTAAATATAATTGGAAAATGATTTTCAAATATTTCTAGTGTTTCATAAAAAAATATTTTTATTTCGTTTTAAAATAAAATCGTTGAAAAATATATATCTGAAAAACTCCTGTTTCTTTTCCCAAAAGAATAAGTTCTGCATTCGTTAATTTCATATTTCTGTTATTTAGATTCCAGCCAGAGAAAAATTTCTGTATTCTTAGCACTAATAATAAAATTACTAATAAATCACTTTATTTTTAGTACACTATTTATGCATTGTATTTCTCGAAAAATATGTATGAAAACTCTTCAAATAAAAATAAAATAATTAAAGAAATAACAACAAAAATTGAATTCTACAAAATGGAATTGTTCCTTTTAACATCTGCGTTTAAGTGATGCTTTGGAAAATTTTTATTAAATTTACTTCATGCTATGTAAACAATGCAACGTATTTTAGTGATATTTTTAAGATTTAAATTAGTTAAAACTGGTTAATACAAGTTTAAGATCTTTATAACATAGGATTCTTATTTATTATAAAGATACAATTGCAAATGTAACTTTAAATATCTTTACAACTCACCGAATGAAAGCATTTGATGATTAACTATTTATAACCTTTGATTTCGTCAGAATGTTTTGAAATTGATAGTGCATAAGATTTTAATGTAAGAATAGTATTTCGTTGTACAATATATAATTGATATTTTACATAAAATGTTGAATTAATGCTAGATTTTAAATATAAACTCATATTGCGATATTGGTACCATAAAGTGCTTAGCATAACAGATTGTTGTTGTAAGGTATTTGAACTCAAAACACTATATGGATGTTAAAAAGGAGACAACCTTCAAAGCTTTCAAGCACTTCCTTCAATTAATTGCTTGATTAATATGGTATAGTGATAAGAATACTCTTTCCAAGGTGGGAGGTCTTGAGTTTGATACTAGCCGATGGGGATAGACATAAGATTTCTGCTTCATGGGTGTTCTTCATGATATTTTTCAACTTGGTCACATATAGTGCCCATATTTTTTGAGAAGAACGGCAAATTATTGAGAACCAACATATGTTGAAAATAAAACGCAATATTAAATAAAAATCAAGAAAATGTCACACGCAATGGAGAAGAGTATTAAAACTATTTCATGTTAGAAACTGCTTAAAAATATATTAGTAATATTATAAAAAACACCGGAAATATTTCTGAAAATATAGTTTTAAAATAACAAGAAAGTAATATCAATATGTATGTTATACAAGCAAACACGTTATACATTTTTAAGTTTAAGCTATAAGAGGTGGCTATGAAATTTTTACATTTATTAATTGAACTTTACTTTGATTCATAGAAATTTATTATGTTTTAAGTTAATAACGGGCGAAGACCGTCAAGCTTCACAAGCCACGGAAAAGTGTGCACCTAGATTTTGGAGGAAAAAAAAAAGGTTTAAAAATCATTGATCAGAAAAAAATTAATCGAATGTGTCATGGAAAGCACGAAAAGGTTGAAGTGTAAATTAGGGTACCCCTGAGTTTCGTGAAAAATCTTGCGATAAAATTTAATTTCTCCTAATCCTGGTCTTTTTTAGCTTTTTCACTAACGTAGTTTTAGGGTTATCATTTTGTTATTAACAATTTGGCGCTTGTTATGGCGTTAAAAAATAGACAAAAAATAATGAATCTTAAAGTAAATTTTAAAGTATGAAAATTTCACTTAAATTTGAAGTTATTAAATACCGAAGTTGGGATTCCTTTCATCCACTTTTTAATCAGCAGCATATTGGAAAAAGCGTAAACATGTTCACTAAATTAACTCAATACTTTTCCCACAATCGAAAAAATAGCAAATATTTTTATTTGTTGCATTTATATCGCTTGTATAAGAAACATTATATTGTTTGTATCAGAAAGAAAAGAGGATTCACTGCAATACATATTTTTTAATTGCCTTCAGCTGTAATATATTAATGATAATATTAAAAGGAAAAAAAAGCACGGAAAGCTTTACTTATTCATATTTAAAGCGAACAGAATTCTTGGTGTTATATCGCTTAAATTAAATGCATCGTGCCTTAAAAATACTTTACAATGATTCCAAATCAGATTTAATTAGGATTTTAATCGATTACAAATACCAGAATCTAAATTTCGGCCTAAGTTTTTAATTCTCCTGAAAGCATTCCAATTCAACGAATTATTTTTTTACGTATGAAAAATCTTTGTCGTTTTATTTACCTAAGAGTGTACTCAAAGAATCAAGTTATATTTATATATAATTTATTTTTTCGCAATACAAAATCTCTTGAGACTATATATTTCGAAGTCATTGGAGAAAGTGTGTGGGGGGATATTTAGCGTTACGTTTTTAAATTCATATTTCAGTCGCAAAATTGCTTTACACAATGAGGAATATTTATCAAAGTATTGTATTAAGCAAATTGTTTACAACGAAACAGATGTCTTATTAAAATATATCACAGAATCTTTCATAAACATCAAATAACCAAAGAAAATTGTTATTTATGCCGGAGTTCTATAATAAGAAATCAAATAATTCTCGAAAATATTTGACTAGATATGTAAGGGAATATAAATCAATAATTATTTCAAATGCAGCCTATTTCAAATGTAGTGAATTATTTTATTCTCTGACAGACAATTTTATGCGGTAATTCTGTTTCATGCTCTCTTTACTTAATAGCATAATTTCCGCTTTTCACATTTTTTCTAAAGTCACAAACTGTCACTTAGAAAGCAATTTGAATTAAGATCCCTCTATCTCTCAATATCGAGAGTGAAAATTTAATATTAGAGCTAATATTATCGTATTCCTCGGAAGTAGTACTATGGAGAGTATGTAATAAATGTTTTAAATTTTATTCCATATTCGTTTTGAGGTATTCGTAAGTAGACGAAAGCTTAAACATTAAAATTAGAAAACTATAGCAGGGTGTGGTAGGAATATGATTCATGGTTATCTGCTTGTGGTGTACGTTAAGTGACAATGAAGATGATGAAAATATGTGATTTTATGATTTAGCGATTTGTCCCAAACATTTCGCATGTGTATCACATATATTCTTAATCAAAATGAAAATTACTCAGTCCCCAAATATTAATTATTTCATCTTTGGCTGCCTACTCTGTCTAATGGTCAACGTACTTGACTACAGATGGGTTCGAATCCCAGCTCTGTGGCAGGGATGTACTTTCTCTCTCTTTATCTTCGTCCTTTCCTTGTATGAACCCTATAAACGAGTATCAATGGCATGTGTGTAGTGAAGAACTCACACCAAATTCTGTTAGAAAGTGGACACCCTGCCAGCCTCATTGGCCCACAACATTTCATCTTTAGAAAAATCAGAACAAGAAGTTCGAATTCATTTGTTGCCAATACATTCGTCTAAACATTAATTTTTTTTATGAGCAGAAAATCAGAACTGCAAGGTAGAATACATCTGTTGCAAGAATATTTCGTGAAACAGTCATTATTTCATCTGTATCAAAATAAGAAACGGAAATTGCTAGATTTTCAAAATTTTCTGGTAGGGTGGAAACAATTTTTCAATATTTATTGAAATGTGTAACCGAAACCATCACATATTTGTGATGCTTAGTCCTAATGTATAACCAGTCCGGAACTCAAGGGTTCTACTCATAGGAGAGACAGAAGATGTCAGAGAATCAACCTGGGAAACCAGTACAATGATCTCAGAATACCTGACTCTTCGTCACATGGTGCGATAGTTGTAAAAGATCTTTTCTTGAGCTGTGGATGCAGTATAACTAGCAATTTTTCATTACCCGATTTCTATTGAAGCCACAAATAAACAGCATGAAGTGGATACTTCTTATTTATATATTTCTGTCTATCGATGTGGATACATGGAAGTTTGTTTGGCCCGTGTCTAGTATTTGCTAAATAAACATTATCCTTTTTTAAATCTTCTTTTAAATATTCATATATTTTCGGTCACCTTTAAGAACTCTAACGAGAGCCTATATATATATTTGTATATACACACCCACACACGCTGGTTACCAAAAATTAAGAAAAATCACAAAAATAGCGATAACTACCATAAAATAAGCCAATCTCATTAATATTTGAAAATGTTGGTAAATAAAAGCTGCTCAACAATATAATATTTATGGAAAATAATGGCGCTGCTTTTGGAATACATCATTTAAAACGAGCATAAAAGTAGAAGAAAAAGACGTCAGTTGTCGCTCTGAGTTTAGCGTTTGAAAATGTAACAATGGCCTGCAGCCATAATTTGAACGAACAATTTCGATAGTGAGATATTGGAAAACTACAGGCAGGACAAATTCAGAAAGAAGTTGCTACATGGCTGAATGTGAATCTTTCTGTGATTCACAGGTGTGGCGACAATTTCTAACGACGCATTCGCGTCCAGAGGTTCAGCCAAGGATGGCTATGCGCTATCACGTGTGCTGATGACCGATATTTGTCACTATGCGCACGAAGGAATAGAACCGCAACTCCAGCTGAACTCACTCACTGCAAGCTCTGGAAAGTTGGTATCCAGGTCAACAGTGCGTCGAGGGTTTCATGTACGGGGTCTTTATGTGAAGCAACCAGTCATTTGCATCCCGTTCACGTCATGCTATAGGCGGGAACATTTGCATTCGGCCCTTCAACATGTACCCTGGACACGTGATCAATGGAGGGCTGTGCTCTCTATGTGTGAGCCCAGGATTAGCATTGAAAGCGTTAGTAGGCCCATTTTTATTTGGAGAAAACGGGAAACTATTTTTCATCCACTAAACATCCGCAAAAGAGATGCATACGGATTAAGCAGCGTCTGTGTTTGGGATGGTATCTCTTTGGATGGATGCACAGACATCATGTATTTTCCCGTGGAAATGCTAATGCTCACACCTATAGAGATGACAATAGGTGATTCGTGCTACAGGATTATACAGCAGATCATACAGGGTCTGCTGTATCACCCTGTAGCGTGGATGCTTATCATGAACAGAAAAAAAATTGAGTGCATGCTATGGCCAGCTTGATAACTGGAACGCAACCGTTGCTATGGCCAGCTCGATAACTGGAACGAACGTTGAGCATGTCTGGGACGCTCTAAGACGACGTTTAACTTCTTTCATTCATCTTTCTAAAATCCTAGCCATGTTTTCAACTGCTGTGGAAGAACAGTGACTTGTACTTCCTACACAATTAACAGACCATACAATTGAGAACATCATTCATGGCTGCATCTGCTGTATTGCTACTCTGGTAGATCTTACTCCACATTAAAGGTACATTTCCATTCCAAACTGATACCTTCCATTTGTTAATTGTATACATATGCTAAATGTTGTAAAACCATAATTGTCGGGTGATTTCTTTTTATGCTATTATGTACCTTCCTATAAGCTATATAATATATATAAGTTGTCGCCCAACCTGTCTAGTGGTTAGCGTACCTGACCTACAGAGAGGTGGGACCTGGGTTCGAATCCTGACTCGGGCATGGATGTACTTTCTTTCTCTCTCTTTCTTGTCATTGTCCTTTCTTTGTGTGTGAATCGTTGCCTACCCTATATACGGGTACCTATGGCATGTGTGTACTGAGGAAGTCTGACTCTACACCAAATATGGTTCAGTTGGAAAAGTGGAGCAGCGCACCCCATATTGCCAGCCTGGCTGGCACACGACAGTCACAACAACATCGATTTTAAAAAGTAATAGGCTTATTCAAAGAAGTGTTAGATGTGTCGGAAGGATTCTTATGTATTCTGTTTGTTTTTCGCAGTGTTTCTTGATAAAAATCTATAGTGTCTAGACGTGAAAAAAAAGAAAGAAGTTCAGATCTCCAAAAATTTATTCTTCATCAACATTTTACATACTACTGGATACAAAATCTTTCATCTTTCTTTCTTCATTCAAATGCTGAAGAATAATCTAATTTATACATTACCATGCATGAATTTTCCATTGTTATTAAGATTCAACTTGTCTTTACAAAAGTTTTGGTAGCAAACTGAAATCATTTAAGAAAAGTATATCCGATTAGGAAAGAAATAGAAAATAAAGTATCACATTCGAGAAAACTCAGTAATATATTCAAAATCAAACTTCGATTTTAAATATGTGCATTTAAGATTATTGATACTTCATGTAAACCAGTTTATTTCCAACGCCGCCTACAATGTCTAGTGGTTAGCGTGCCTGACTACGGTAGCCGAGGACCTGGGTTCGAATCCCAGCTCGGGCAGGAATGCTCTTTCCCTTATTCCACATGTGTTTCTTGTCCTTTCCTGAGATGATGAAAGGATGAATGTGGCCCACCCTATAAACGGGTTTGTGATGGTGTAACTTGGGTAATGCTACTCACCTCCGTGACTTGGTAAGGCTAAATCAGTAGCAATTTCTGGCTTTGTTGACAGGATTAAACACCCTGTGCCCAACAATATTAAAAATAAATTATTGTGGTAAGCTTCATTTTTAATTTTATTTTGCCTAAAAATAATTTTTTTTTTTTTTTTTTTTTTAAATCTTAGATGAGTAGTTACCTTATGAAAAAAAACGCTCCTTCAAATATTATGGCGTAATATAAACTGTTGCTAGAAATTAGTATAAACCAGGGGATGGCAGATATTTTTGGTTAAGAACTATTTTTATTTTAATTTTTTATTCGTTGTGTGATTATTAACAGTGACGACCACTGATTTAAAATTATAATTTTAATTATACAAAATCATAAAAATTAGCTTCGGTGATGACTCCAAAATGTGTGGTCAATCCCCTTATTGTCCTGGTATAAATTCTGAGAAAACACATTGTAAATCTGTAAACAAGAAATTAGCTTATACTGCAAGCAAGGCATAGTTAACATTGAACATCATCTTCACAGTCACCGACCTAGCAGCCGAACAGATATGCTTTAGCTTTCTTTTCATGGCTTATGGGTTCAAATCCTACCTTAGATTTTGTAATTGTAGTACTTTAAAATACATTTTAAACTATAGTTCCTTGTTAGAATATCCCTTGGAGACAAAAAATGACAGTGAGCAAAAAAAAAAAAAAAAAAAAAAAAAAAAAAAAAACCACTCAATTTTACAGTTTTTTTTGCAGTTAACATTATTTTTGGGCATTTCTTATATACTTAACACACGCCTATTTGATGCTTAAATGAATAAAATTAAATGGAAAGACAATCTTTTAAAAATCAATATTATTAAAAACTATAACTAACAAATAAAAACATGACATACATGTTCACAGAAGTTTCAAATATTCAGTCATTAACACATTTTACTTCGAATTTCTACGTTTATTCCTCTTACAAGTACTCAATTTGTGGCAGCAATTCACATTCTTCGTTTCGTTCTTTTTAGTTTGGCTTATAAGTCTTGTTGTTGTTACTTATGACACTTGGCGAAGCCAGAGATTGGACGAATGAAGTCAGAAAGAGCGTTTTCTGTTTCTAAACAGAACACCCATTCACGAGGGTGGAAATACGATTAGGCTCATAGATGGCAGCACCATCTAGGTCTTCATATTTAGAGATATAAAGCTAGAGAAGACCCAAGGCCTAATTCCTAACACCTCCAAAGGTGTAAGTTTGAAATGGGAACATGGAGAACATTGCAACAACGACATATTTTACGTGCCTTAGTGTCCATGAGTGAACATGATGGATTTTCAGCTAAGCCGGGATTCGCACTCTTTACCTTCCGATAATGAGAACGAAGCCCTAACCAACCACCAAGGCCTACTTATTTCATTTGAGAGAATAGTTCCGACATTCTAGTATTCATAATTATCCCTGTTGTTAGTTTTGCATGGATAAAATTATATGACGACGGCATCAAATGCATGCACATCCATAGAGAGAGGTGTATATATATATATATATATATATATATATATTCAGCATTTTGTGGAGCAGAAGGTCCTGGATTCAATCTCAGCCATTGTTAAACAACAGGAGATGGTTGAATCACTTTTGTTTTCAGCATGCAGTTCCGTCGAGCGGA
>JAPDSC010086318.1:145299-159183 GCA_026290005.1 Latrodectus geometricus | reverse complement strand
TTTTTTTATAAATATTTTTCTGCAATAATAAATATATAAATTTACATAAATATGTTACAAAATTTACATCATTAATTTACACTAACTAATGGTCATTGTATGAAAAGACTATGAAGGGGTTATTTCATTCATTTCTCGCTAGAGGCATTAAATATCTCCAAAAATGTCTTGCATTATCGGGCCATCAAGATCGATAATTTTTTTTTTATAAAGCTGACATCAGCACTAAATGTCGATTAGATTTCTCCGTTCCTTTTCCCATTTTTTCCCGACCACTTTGCGTGTGAGCCCAAGAGAAAATTGAATAGCAATTCCAACGAAACAGCAAATAAACGAGGAAAGGAAGGAAAAAAAACGTCCAAACAATTATGCTTCCAAGTACAGAATCAAAGAGAAAAAAAAGTTGCGATTCACTATTCGCAATTCAAAGTACAATCGATAAATTATGCGGAATGCTTTTCAGAGGAACAGGGAAAATCACGGCAAATTCTTTTTTAAAAATATAAGATGAATCAAGTGATTGTGCAAGGAGAATTTGCGGGGAAAACGGCTGTTTTCTCTCCTGGGGTTTCGGTAAACGGATATTTAAAGATTTTAAATATTTAAATACAGCAACGTCTCGTTGAATCGGAAAAGATACTCACCAGAATTTGAGAAAAATAATTATTAAACAGCTTTGCTGAAAATACAGTTTTTGTCGTTTCTTTTTTTTTATAAATGAAAGATGCATGTAATCAAAAATATTTTTCCTAAAACTGAATTATCGAGAGATGAAAAATCTTGATTGGACATAAAAATTAAGTACTGTAATTTTGAGATTATCCGCGAGATAGAGTAGCGCAACTGTCGCGGTTGAACCACAAAATAATGAAAAAAAGGAAAAATCAACGCCAATATGCATTAGAAGAATTTACGCGCTTAATAACGTAAGCACACGCTATAGTTAAGTTACAAATTTAAATGGCGAATGATAAAATTGTTCACTCCATTTAGAAACTTGTTCATAATTTTCTTTTTCAGAAAATCAGAACATAGTTTCTGTTTTTTATTTGTATTTTAACAATCTGGTTTAGTAATTCTTTTGGATTTTAAATACCCGAATTAAGCTTTACATAAGTAGGTAATCCGCTTTCGGATAATCAGGAATTTACAATATATAATGGACTTTATCTCCTATTTTATTTCAACTATTTTATAAATATTACATATTTGTCTTTATTTATATTTCATCAAAAGCGAATCTATAAAACACAGATTCAAATGAATAATTGGTTTGCCTTCTGGAGTTTAACTCAGTAGTTCGCGGGTTTGATTCCCCCCATAGGCGTAGATGTTTATTGTGGTTTGGAATCTTCTTCAAACTGTTCTAATTGATCTTTGTGCACAGAAAGTGACTTAATGAGAAACAAGCAAAATTAAGTTTTATTTTATTTCTTATTTATATTATTGTTTCAATTTTGATAGAAATTTCTGCTATCAAATATTATTTCCGAAGCAAAAAAAAAAAAAAGATTATTAAAAAAATTTGCAAGTCTCTATAACGCTTGCATTAAAATACCATTCAAATAATTTATCTTTTGTTAAATCAGGCATAATTTCAACAAATGAAAAATTCATTATTATTCACTTAATAAATGCACAGGACTCATGACCAGAAGGTTACAAGTTCGATCCTGATTCATAAAAAGTCACGATATAGGGATGTATTTTTCCATATCAATTTGTGCTCTTCTTTGCTGTGCTGTTAAAATCTTCTCACATCTAAAGATATCCATAAAATGCTTTAAGATTCACGCTAGGCCTTTACCAATACTTCAATGTGTAGCTCAAGTATGACGCAAGTAAATGAATGCGATACAATTAAGGAATTATCCTTTTTTTCAGTGTAAACTAACGAATTGCTTTTGTAGCCTGAGAAAGGAAGGCTGTTTTTTTCTGCCCTGAGCTCGATATCGGATACTGCAGAAAATATATCTTCTTAGAAAGCACAATAAAAATTAGGTAGAATTAAATCTGTATAGCTAAAATAGTAGGTGCCAGCTCAGTGTCAACCTCGTTATCAGATTATGACTGGAAATTTCGTGATCGTTTGCTATGCTTAACGATTTCAGCGGATATAACAGATAACCCGAAACGTATTTTAGTCATCAATTCAAACCAAAAATGACACAACTTCAAAATTGTCATCGTTTGGTTTAGCATATTGAAGTTGGTTAAACATAGACGCATGCGCTGTGTATAAAAAGAACCTTCGTCAATTTGCTCATAAGTATAGACATCCTATTTCAATGATTGATCCTTCAATTTGTTACATTTTTTTTTATCCATTTACAGAATGTCTAGAATATGACACGATTATTGGTTTTTAATTATTTAGGAAATAATGAATATAAATTTTATTTTTTTAATGAATAATAAGAAAAACAGTTTGATGGATTAAAAAACTTTGTAGCCATTGTCAATAAACTTCCACACATGTGCTCTGTTACATTGAGCGTATCAAGACGTCTGCCGATCTTATATACCAAATATATCGATCAACAATTTCATTCTGTAAGTCTTTTACAAATTCTCAAAAGAGATATCACTGTCGTCCACTTGAAGGACATCAATCTCAATGAGTTGCACACCAGGGAGGCTTTCCAGTGGACACCGGACTGGGAACGAATGTTCCCAGGTTTGATCCCAATTACTGCTGAATAACATAACAGGAAATGCTACGTTTCTGATTTATGCATACACATCTATCGGGGTGGGTGCTCGGGAATTTTCATCTTTCTTCTCTTGCGAAACGGTAATAGGTCTCATAATCTATGAAAAGGTCTTCTTGGAAAGCAGAGAAAATTTCCTAAGAAAGAAGTCCAGCATCAAGTCATGGCCATGAATTGTTGCAAACTATCTTTTCATGAGATCGAATAATTCATATAAAAAAATGTCTACAGTTCATTTTACATTGTAAAAAATATATTCCATGAATAAATATTTGTTTTGGCATGTGTGTACTGAGGAAGTCGGACTCCACACCAAATATGGTTCAGTTGGAAAAGTGGAGCAGCGCACCCCATATTGCCAGCCTGGCTGGCACACGACAACAACAACAACAAATATTTGTTTATATTTCATTTATTGAATGAAAAAACGTGTCAATCTTTTTCTATATACCTTATACGTATAATAAATAAAAATTATTATATGATCTAACTTTAATTACACAATTTTTTACTATTGTACCAACGGCTTTGCCTTTGACTAAAGCCCAAAATAACAGATTAAGGAGAATTAATGCGTTTAAAAGAGCATAATGTAAAATTTGAGTACATTTTTTATATAACTAAATTTGTAGTTTTTTTATTCCTTTAGTGAACGTCCCAGCATTCGGTAGTTGTAAGATATTTTAATCACTTTAATATCTTATAATTATCTACTTTTCATACATAATAGACTGTTTTTGTTCCATCAGCATAATTCGCTGTACGTAGTACTGAGATAGTCTCTACCAGTTACATTGCAGTGGGTTAGGAATTTTCGTAATTTTGAAGCAGGGACCAAGCCAAAAGACCCTAAGACTAGACCTGTCTCTGCTAGGGGTATTTCACCTGGAAGACATTGCAACTTTGAGCAATTAACGTGGTCAGTCCTTTTTAGTGATCACGACAGATTTTCGGTTAAACAAGGATTCGAACTCACTACATTCCGATAGTAAAAACGGCACCCTAAGCAACCAGATCACAACGGCTTCATAAATTTCCTACATTAAAAGAGAAGGAACCAGGTAAACTACCAAGCACCCACCCTGACGGATATGCATGCAGAAGACAAATACGCAGCATGCATTTGATGTTGTTCGAATGTGACTGATATCGGGCTTAAGACCCTTCACCTAGAATACTGCTATCTTAACACTATGCCACAATGATTCATAATTCTTATGACGTTCTTAGATTTTTTCTCTAAATATCGCTTTAAAAAATGACATATTTTGAGAAATGGAGAATGCTATCGCACGCGTATAAGTTCTGCTATTTTATTGTATTACAAAAGAACACAGTTTGCTATTATTTCTATAAAAGTTTGCAAAGGTTGCTATTTATTCTTCGTACGTTTTTCGAAAGTCAAAATATGGAAATTTTCGGCTTGTATGTCCATTTCGAATGTCAAAATAAGGTAAAGTTTGAATCATGGCTACTTATTAGAAGAACATATAGTATACGTTTTTTATATAAAAATGTGTTTTAAATATTGAAGTTCAGCAAAACTCAAATTATTCTGTAATTAAAAACTGCTTATTATTCAAACGTCATTGTTCATGTTCTTAAAATAAAAAACCAACTGTTACATTATTTTAAAAAACATCAAATGTACAATATAAGCGAAACTACTGAATATGTTAAGTCTTTGTAATTTGATTACAATACTAATAAAGGCTACTAAACCATACATTTTCAAACCTATTACATTAGTACAACATACTGTGAATAATTCCCAACCTTTATTACAGCAACTACACATTACAGATTTTACAAAAACGTGATTTTATGAACAAATTTCACAAATATGTGCAATTCGTTCGTAAGATTACGAAATCCAAATGAAACCTTAAGTAATAAAATGTGTAGGAATCCTAAAACCTTAAAGTTTCTCTATCAAATAGAGCAAAAACTCTTTATAATAATGCTAAAATTATTATGTTCGTTTGATATCTTTTATTTTTGAAAACAAAAATGCTACAATCATGGTCATTTCTCACAAACATTTTATGAGGTATCTTGTGACAAATGCTTTTGTTGTTGTTGTTGTTGTGTGCCAGCCAGGCTGGCAGTATGGGGTGCGCTGCTCCACTTTTCCAAGTGAACCATATTTGGTGTGGAGTCCGACTTACTCAGTACACACATGCCATTGGTACCCGTTTATAGGGTAGGCAACCATTCACACACAAAGAAAGAACAAAGACAAGAAAGAGAGAGAGATAGTACATCCATGCCCGAGCCAGGATTCGAACCCAGACCCCACCCATCTGTAGTCAGGTACGCTAACCACTAGACAGGTTGGGCGGTGACAAATGCTTTTAATCTCTTTAAGATTACCTAACCTATTTATTTTCCATAATTTATCTAGATTTGTCGTTCATATTTTAATGAAAAAAAACAGGCTACGACAACAAAACAAAAAAGGAATATACATACTTATTCATTAGTGAAAACACACACACATATGTGTCTAGTAACTTTCATCTTTTCTCAACATTTTTAAGATCATGTCTGCTTGTCTGGTTAATTTCAAACTTTATTCCCAATAAGTATAAATACACAAAGTATTTTGACTCCCATAAATTTTATTTGATGTTAATGAAAGAAGATTTACCTTACGATTATTTTGATAACATTAAAATGTGTGAAGAATTATGTCTATACCAAGTAAGAATAGGTTTTATATCAAATTAAATGAGAAAATAACAGTGATGAGAGAGAAGATAGGCCTGGTGGGCTCAATGGAAGGGCCTTCACGCCAAGGAGCTAGATTCCTGACATACTTTGCCCATTCCACACAGCCATGATGAGGACACTATGAAGCTCTCTGGGAGATCTAAGCAATTTGAAGGTTGCACCAAGAATTTTATGGAGGAGGCTTCTCCTGAACACATTTCCTGCGCCTCTCCAGGACCTTACTGCACTTTTAGTTTTGGACTTCTTCAGGATGTACAGTTTCATGGACTTGATTTGCTCCGCTAATCTCGGGGATATTTAACTACAGCATATTTCCAGAGAAGATTAATGCATAGATTTTTTAGCAATAACCTTCGTCAAATGGCCTTTCAGTGAATTGATATATTCCAGGCCAATATATAATGATATTCGATCACACTAGATAAAACGTCATCTTGGTTATAACATTTACCATTGAGATTCAATGAGTTCAATAAAACAAGTGTACTTTTATCCAACCAATGTTTTCAAAATATTTCATAGTATAAACTAGCAGAATGCCAAATCCATGACATAAGAATTTCAGTTTGAAATTTTGGTTGAAAAAAGATGTTAATTCCATCACCACACTATTCTTATTTTGTTCTGACTGATGAACATCATTTCTGGACAACAACAAAAAGCATGGGGTCCCTTCGTCAAACTATCTCAGGAGGACAGTATTTCCAAAAAGCTAGAAAGTGAGTATGTGTACATGAGTTTTGTCCATCCACATGAACATATAGATGAAAACATTTCCAACGATACATTCTCCGGCTCTTCGCCACGAAGTATATACTCGCTTTAAGTTTTTTCCATTAGATACTCGTAAAAAAACAAAGTGTGATAAGTGAAAATAAAATGCATTAAAACTATATTAGAAAACTATTTTTACATAAAATCAGATTTTTTATTACACTTCAAGTTGTTTTTTTCTAACAAATCGAACTCAGAATAAAATATCTAAAGGGAAAAATATAAAAAATATATAATTCACCAATATATTCTCTTTTCTAGATGTAGAAAATTTTAATAAATGAAATTCCTCAAAATAGTAGTAAATTATAAGTCCAACAAGAAACAGAAAAGCTCAAGCAAATGACTACCACGTCATTGTCAACATGTGAAATATTAAATAGTTACAAAAACGATACCATTTCGTCATATCTAATAACTTATTATTGCCAATGTAAAAATAAAATCGTTATGCTTTTTGTTAATCACTTTTAAGGGATCAATCGCCGCCCAACCTGTCTAGTGGTTAGCGTACCTGACTACAGATGGGTGGGACCAGGGTTCGAATCCTGGCTCGGGCATGGATGAACTTTCTCTCTCTCTCTCTTTCTTGTATTTGTCCTTTCTTTGTGTGTAAATGGTTGTCTACCCTATAAACGGGTCCTTATGGCATGTGTGTACTGAGGAAATCGGACTCCACACCAAATATGGTTCAGTTGGAAAAGTAGAGCAGCGCACCCCATATTGCCAGCCTGGCTGGCACACGACAACAACAACAAGGGAACAATCCTTTAGGATTAAAAATGAGCAACTCATCACCGCCACATACAAGTTACTTATAAGTCTCGCGTGTTGCTTAAAAAGGCAAATTAAATTGTTGCCATTTCATTAAAATTTGATTATAACTTTCTATTTTTTCTGCTTTTTCTAATTGGCAACAATAGAATTTTGATTCTAGGAAATGGTAATGCTTCAAAGCAAAATGATGCTTCAAAATAATACGTATTAATCTACAAATGTCAGCATTCTGTAAAATTAAAACTATACCACTAACATTCAGTAAAACAGAAACTAAAAAATTTAAATGAACACTCCACTCGTCTGTGAATAAAAACCATAACTAAAACGATTCAACTCAAATTACCAACACAGGAAACAACTCAACGCTACTTGTGTTATAATCGACTTTTTTAACGTATTTTCCAACCAGACCAACTGTTGTAAGCAAGTCATAATGGAACAAAATCATGTTTTTAAATATCCGAGTTAAAGTAAAAAAATGCATAAACTTCCAATATTCATTATATTGTTCCTAAAATGTTTGCCAATTCGAATACTTCTCTTCTATTTTATTGTTCTTGTTTACTTAATTGTTTACCTTTTTAGAAATGTCTGCAAGCATTTGAAGCAAATTATAATATCAAATCGAAAATTCAAAGAAAATAAGGATAAACTTTTTTTGATTATCATAACAATATTTATCTCTGAAATTTCTAGAATAACAAAACACATAAAAGTGAAATAATATTTAGGACACTTAAAATATTACTTAAGATATTATTTCCTTTTTATATGCTTTGTCAGAGTAATTATTCTAGAAATTTCTGAGATTCCATAAAACACTTCAAAACTTGATACATTGTTCATATATTTAGTCTTTTCTATGAAGATTTCGATACATTTTTTAACTTTTTTATAACTTTCTTTCTTTTTTATTTTTATCATCTTTATTTTAAAAAAAAATACAATTTTCTTGAGGTACAATGAAAGAATATTATTTTACTGATATAAAGTACTTGGAAATCGTAGAGGAAAACGTATCAAATTCGCAGCGTACATACAAAAATCTTTTGCTCCACCAAAATATATATTTTTAGAAAAATTAAGTCAATTTTTTTTCATCTAAAACAAAATAACAATTGTGATTAACAATGTAGCAATTCGTTTTGTGCTTGATTTTTTTATAAGTATCTAAAAAGGAAATTTTTTAATTGTCTTGTTAATATCAGGTTTCAACGTTCAACCCCTCGTCTTATGTTTTTCGAATACGCTCTTCTTGTTAAGCCAAAAAAAAACTTTGATTTCGTTATTAAATTGTCTCATTTTTAAAGATGTATTGAAATTTAATAGAATTATATCGCGAATATACAATAAGTTTATATGTAAATAAAGGTGTTATAAAGCTACTCTATTCAAGATATCTAATTCTTGCCATCTATTTTTGCATAAAGAAAATTCTTCACATCATTTAAAAAAGAATTTTTTTTATTTTAAATAAACAAGAGCAATTTAGAAATGCAGAAGGAATTTTTATCTAAAAATGCAAAATATTAGATAAAAACGATGCTTATTTTATAATACTTCACAGAATTTCTCTGAATGGGAATGGATGTTGTTAGATGTTTTTATCCAATAAATGAATTCAGATATAAAGATACAGGGTTCTGTTTTATAAATCCACATTTATGGAAAGTTTCACTATAGATATTTATTAAATGAACATGTTAAATATTAGCTGTTTATATTTGCTGTTGATGATAGGTTGTCAGATACTACATATTCATTAATGAGCGTGTTAGATATTGATGTTTTTAAAACAATAATGAATTTTTAATATGCAGTAGGCGCTTGTTTTTACGAACTTCTTATTTACGAACACTCACGATTTTACCAGCTAGATGTTGATACTCAAACAAGATGCTATAAACACGATCCTAGATTTAATTCCCAATTCAAAATAAAATTTTAAAAAATCGCTTATTGAAAAACTTTCATTAGGCATCTTTTTTTTATTGTATTCATTTATTTATTTTTTTTAAGGATCAAGAAACTTGGACCAACATTTTCTTGGGAGAATTGTAAGTCTTTCTAATAGTCGATAACTAACATCACTGCAGACATTAAAATCTCATAATTTTAAATAATTCATGTGGAATTTTTTTCACTAATCTAACTCAGATCTTACAGACCATGAAACAATTTACCTTTGACAATCATTTGGTTATCATTGAAGCAATTTGATTTGCAAAAGATTATTATTGTTCACAGAAATAATTTAATGAGCAAAGACAGTTGTTGCTTACAATTGGAACCATTTGATGCGGAAAGATAGTTATTGCTAACCATTGTAAATATTTGATAAACAAAAACAATTATTGTTTGCCATTGGAAAGATTTGAGGAGCAAAGACAATTCTTGTTTACCATCGGAACCATTTGTTGAGCAAAGACAGTTGTTCTATACCATTGTAACCATTTGATGAGCAAAGATAGTTGTTGGTTACCATTGCAACTATTTGATAAACAAAGACAAATATTGTTTACCATTGGAACCATTTGTTGAGCAAAGACAGTTGTTCTATACCATTTGATGAGCAAAGACAGTTGTTGCTTACCATTGGAACCACTTGATGAACAAAGAAATTGTTGCTTACCATTGGAACCATTTAATGACAATTGTTGTTTACCACTGGAATCATTTATGAGCAAAGATAATTATTGGTTATTATACTTCTTGCAAACGATTTAGAGTGTAAAATCATCATAAATCTGAATAATTAACAATAAATACATCACTTATAAAATATTTTAATTACTATCAACAAAGTTCTACATTCAGTATTTTTAAATTGTTGGGTAATATTTGCTCAATATACAGTAGCCCTTAAAGAAAAATGTAGGAGTATTATAAAATTACTGGCGTCACCTTGGTATTCGTTCATTTGAGCTTGTTCATTTTTTACGTGGTTCTAATTTTCTCCGTAGATGTGTTGTGAACGTTTCGAAAAATCAGCACCAGCTCTCTGCTTTGACTTCATCATTCGACCAGGAGGAATCTTTCATTATTTACTGGCTTTTATCACCAGAAACAAATAGTATGCAACATTTGACACTTTCTTACAGTTATCTAATTTAACCTAGCCTAACGCATTTTGTTTCTTTAACTTTCGCTATTTCAGTCTTAGGAAAGTATCAAAAAGGTTAAAGTAATTCATATGTGAAATGAATTTCTATTATTTAATATTCTTCTTTCTACCCACATTCGTTTCATTTTGCTTGTCTGTATTAATCAAAAAGCTGAAAACCTTTCTTATGCAATCGTAAATTTAAAATGAAAAATCCTTCAAAAATATTTCAATTGTACAACAATTTCAAAATTTTCTATTTCTTTTTTGATGTAATAAATAGGACATATTTTCTGATTTCGAATTTTTACCTTTTATAGAGCCTGTTTATAGAATTCTTGCATAATATAAGAAACAACAAATTAAATTGTAATAGTTGAAATAAATTTTACGAAGTTGATTTTTTTACTAAACCAGCTTAAAAATTCATGATAGTTAAAAATTTTTAAAAAGTATAGTGATGTAATGTGCAAATTTAAATAAAATATATGTTTTGTATAAATATTTTATAAATTTATCATTTGTATCATCGTGTCTCTAGATTTATTTCGAGAATTTTTGTTTTTAAATATTAATTTAAACTATTAGAAATTATTAAAATTTTAAGCATATTTAATCTGCTCGTTTATATATTTTGATATTATTTTGTATTATCACAGTGAAAATGATCAATATAAATCGAATCATTCAAAAATTATCGATTAAATGAAAATAAAGCACTTTGGTATTTAGTTAAATTAATTTAAAAACTAGCTATTCTTCTTAAAGAGTTATTTAGCAAAGGATTAAATAAAAATGAACAAATTCCCTTTTATGTATTGTATTGGTTATACAGAAATTGGATTCTTCAAATAATGTCGCTCCACGTGATATGAAAAAAAGGATGCCAACTCATATGTTATTCTCATCGCTTGACCGCGCGCGCGCGTGATTTAAATATATAAGACAAATGTGGTTTTGTTTGCTGTTTTGGACACAAAAAAAGGCTGCCAGAAATGCCTCTAACTTAAAAGTACTCTAAAATTAAATAAAACACTTCTTCTATCGTCTTTATAATTTCATGAAAGCTTGGACTCACTGTGGACTTAATAATGACACAGCGCTCTATGGAATATAAGGTTCCAGGTTCGATCCTAGTCACTGCTGTACATCGGGATGTTACATTGTTATCTTCTGCATGTACATCTGTCTGAGTGGGTGGTGGTTTCCTCTTTTGCGAGACTAGAATCCAAGCCTTCTATGAAAAGTCTTCCAGAAAGGCAATTAAACAGTAGACGCGTTATCATTTTTTTTCTAATGGGTAATTAAGCTTTCTCCATAAAAAAGGCCGGAAACTGCTACTCATTTAACGTTATCCGTTGGGCACCTGTGAATCAACAAACAAATCATGGAGGCGAGTAGCATTACCCACGTCACACCACCACAAACCCGTTTATAGGGTGGCCCACATTCATCCATCATCTTATAAGAAGGAACAAGAAAACACAAAGAGAAAGGAAGCGTCCATCCCGAAACCAGGATTCGAACCCGGAACCGAAATTCAAGGAGTCAGGAACGCTAACCACTCAGCTATCAGCTGGCGTAGACGTTATCATACCTTACAACCTTCAAAGAAATAAATGAGAGCAATATCTAATTCTGATTTGGCAGTATTAAATAAATTTCATCTCTTGAGAAACAAAAAAAAAAAAAACATTATTTAATGCTTATTATATGTATGAATTTTATATTAATCTGTGCATAAAAAGTGTGTAAAATAAATCAAGAATGTATTACTGGTAAATAAAATAAGAAACTGTAAAAAATACTTGCCAGAAAAGATTATCAAATTGCGTAATATTTCTAAATTAAAATACACATTAATTTCGAAGAAGCGAAATGGGTTTGAGAGTGTTCGCGTGATAAAAATATTAACTTCAACAAAAATCATACATAAAATCGCATCTTATATATTGTTTTTTTTTAATTTCAATTCAATTACTTGAATAACAAAATAGATAAAATGATTTTAAAGAATAGAAAATCTGTTTTCAAATTAATACTTTGAAAGTAAATATTATTTGTTCGATGATATGTATTTATAAATATTTTTTTTATTCTTTTAAGAGAATTTGAGCCAGGAGGAAATATTTTTCCCATATTAATATAAAATTGAATGAAATGAAATTTGATTTCATTTCATAATTGTTTTTGCTTATGTTTTTGAATATTTTGCAACCAGTAAGTTGTTATTTAAATTTTCATTTATTCATATTTGATACTAAAATTTAATTAATTTTATTTAATCACGTTTCTATTTAGTAATTTTGAATATTATTTTATCCTCAGGTATTCTCCCTTCAAAATAGTTTCATATGGTTAAGTAAAAACTAAATGAATTTGAAATTTCGGATGGCATAAGTTGTAATTTCTGTATGTTATTACAGCCAGATATTATGTGAAAGTAAGTTAGACGTTTATTCATAACTTTAATCAAAATCGTTTTCAAACATTTGTACTGAAAAATTTTCTTACACAATGCACTTCAATAAAAACTCATTTAAATTACATAAATGTGAAATATTCACTTTTATATTTAATGGCAAAACATTTAATAGTCTAACGATATGGTTTGAAAAAAAAGTTAATATTTCACTTTTTTTGTTTAATACTGTTCAAAACCTTAAAATTTTTTTAAAGATAATTTAGAATTATTTATTTTTCAAACATATCTGTATTTACATAAATTAAAAAAAGTGTAATGTAATATAAGAAATTAATAATGGAAGTAAAAATGAATCAAAACTTAATAATATTTGAAAATAACACAATTTTTGAAGTTCCAATATATATATATAAACATTATAATAATAAAGTTTTACACTTTTAAAAATCTATCATTTGTTTGAGAGAAATAGATAATTTACTAACTAGAGTGATAAGTTATGATTTTGAAAAGTAACAATATTTATTATATGCTTTATTTTTTTAAGAAAAAATAGCTGTTTGTTGATTGTATTTTGAAATAAAGTTTTACATATAGAATATTTAAAAGCAAATAGAATGGGGTTGAATTATTTAAAATTTCCCTTAGTAAAAAAGTTATTAAGCAATAAATTTTTTCATCGGTGTTTCAGTTCCTTTATGATCGGTGGCACACTAGAAAAAGCATAAACACATTTTGCTACCGTGAGATAAATCAGTACTCTTTATTCTTTCAATTTTATGGGCAAATGCAAATCAGTAATATATAAAATATCACAATCTCTTATATATTTCAGGTTTGGAGTGCTTAATTCTCATTTTAACTACATCAATACAACTTTATTGTTTTATTAATTCGCAAAATAATTTCTAACTCTATATGTTATCGCATACTATCAGAATATATATTCTATTTTCAAAACATTGGTAACTATTATTATATTTTAATACTTAAAAAGTCCATTGAAAAATGTCGCTTTTATTCACAGGTGTTTCCATCGTTTCGATAACCACCTGAATATTTAAAAAAAAACTGCATAAATCTCTACATAATCTCTCTCTCTTTGTTATTAAAAATCATTATTAATTTTAATTATTAAAAACATTGGACTTATCCCATGTTATAGTGAATTCCTAAAGATCGGCGCCTTTTTGGAAAAATGTAAGCGGAGCAATACTTTTTCTTTTGTTCATATTCGATAGTTTTTTTATAGTTTATAGGCAAAATAGTAATATCACAGCCTCTGGTGTAATTTTGGTTTTGAATGCTCAAACTCCAGAATGGAGGCAAGTTAGGCATGATGAAGCTGTAACTCTCTT
>JAPDSC010086318.1:131661-144899 GCA_026290005.1 Latrodectus geometricus | reverse complement strand
TCATAGATGGCAGCACCATCTGAATCTTCCAATTTAGAGATTGAAACCAGTGAAGACCAAAGCCTGGCTCCAACCCCCCAGAGGTATTATTTTGATATGGGAACATGGAGGACATTGCGATCCGACAGATTTTACATGCCCCAGTCGCCATTAGTGAACACGACGGATCTTCGGCTTAGCCGGGATTCAAACTCACAACCTTTTGGTAACGAGAACGACGCCCTAACCAACCAGGCCACCGCGGCCTAGTTTCAATCTAATTATCCTTAGCGTGCATAAATGTTTCAGTTGAAAGATAAGCAAACCACAAATGGTAAATTTCTCAAGCACTCACCCCGACAGATGTGCTTTTTGAAGCTCAACGTCCTTAGCCGTTGTTCAACAGTGTCTCGTGGGTTGGACTTTCTCTGAGCTTTTCATATGAAACATTTCAATCTTCCAACCATTTATTGAGCGGACAGGCTATTAAAAATAGTATCTTATAATACCTTTTAATTGCTAAGCTACATAATATCATAGTAACCAGGTTGGCTTATCAAATGATAATCAGGAGAATTTTTCAAGACATTTGTAATGAATGGAATTCCCATATTCAAGTATCTGAAAAACGTATTTGGTTTTTCGTTGATAACGAAGAGGCTTTTATGTATGGAAAGATTACAATCTTATCGCAGTTATTGTTTAATGTTGAGGAATGGTTGTTGCATTTGTGTTTTCTACATAACATTTGTTGAGTTGGATGTCTTAGAGTTTTCCAGGTTTTCTCCTTTGATATAGATATCTTTGAATGCAGAGCATTATTTATGTGTTATATTTATAACGTAATATATAAATAAATAGATAGACATAGCCTAAGTGAGCTTCCATTAGTGCAACGTAACGTTTGGAAAAGAATCCCAGCTCACATGTTGCCATCGTCACTTAACCATGGCTAAAAATTACGAGAGAAATAGTTATACTCAATGTTTGATCGAGAAAAGAATCAACAAAATCTACTTTATGTATCATACTTATATGTGTTTGTATGTATTGAACTTACATACCCAGAAATATTCATCAAACAGAATATTAATATTTTATTATTCAAAGGTGAGTAAAAACGATTTGTTTGAGAAAATATTCCGGAAAAGTCAGAGAAATCGGGAAATATCAATAATCAATTCAATAAAGATCCATTTATTTCATTTTTAGGTTTTACTATAAAAAACCATAATAATAGTTTTTATCAGTTTATTTTACAAGAATAAAAAAGAAACATAATGTCTTAAACATAAAATTAATAAGCGTCTCAGAATTTTTCAATGTTTTATCAGAATATCGATAAAATGTTCGTATTGTTTCTACCGAATGCAGAAAAAAAATTGACGGTCGAACAAGAAAATGAAATATTAAACATTTCTTTCTGTAAATGTCGAATTAATGTGACATATTGAACCGAGAAAAAGATTCAAACATCAAGATAATGCGAATAAAAGTTTAATAAACAATATTTTATCAACACGCATAAACATACAATTTTTACACGTAAAACTATTTTTTATGTTTCATATTTTCAAGACGACTAAATTCCAAGTATTTTTAAACATTTACAAAAGAAAATATTTTCTTATTTATTCTATTTATTATTTATTCTTATTTATTTATGTCGAATATAATAACATCCCAAAAATGAAATATTATAATCAGCAATAGAGAAATTAAAATATTTTCCGATAAGCAAATTTATTCTATTTATAAGTTCACATTTTGTACAAAAGAACATCCGCCTTAATGTGTTTGTAAGTGGTTGCATATTAATGTAATCTCTTTCAAAGTTTAAAAATAATAAAATACGTCTTTTCAATATAAACAAGAATGCTTGCGTAAATGATTTCTTTTATCTTTTAGATCAATATACTATACGTTTATATTTATATATTTTAAAAATTGTTTCCTTTAAAATATGTAATAAACGAAACGATGTTTGAAGTTTTATATTTGAAGAAAATATTATTGCTAACTAATTTAAGTGCTATTCGTACTGTATTTGGCAGGTTTACTTTGATATTTAGTGCCACAAGTTTTATAATTAATGTTAGTATTGATTTAAATAGCCTCCCCAATTGCCTAATATAATCTAATATTTTTTAAAATAATACATGCAGTTCTCACATTTAATTAGAAAAATAACATGTTTGTTTTGAAAGATTTTGAGAGGCATATTTATAATGCAGTAAAAAGAAGCAACTACAAGAGAGATGCGTTACTGTCCTGCAGAAGATAGTGAATTCGATACCCAATTCTGACAAAAGGCATCGTATTGAAAACACCTCTACAATTTTTTGAATTAAATATGCCTCTGTTGGACAGTTGTAACATGGAGAATTGTTGTAACAAGTAATTACTCAATTATTATACTTAAGGGCGTTTCATGGTCTAATGCTAAAGTAGTGATCTTCAGAGCGAAAAATCCTGTGTTCGATACAAGACACTATTAAAGGTTCGTAAAATATTTTATATTTTTCTGTCTACCGCATACGTGTCTATCGGTGTTTGTGAGTTTCATTACTTATGGCACGTGAATACGGCCTATTGTCCCCGGTAGACATTAAAATGCCTTCTTTGGCTGTTTATTTAGAGGTTCTCAGAGGAAATGACATGTCTAAAGAAGCATTTACTTTTTTAAAGATCATGGGAAATTATAATTCCTATAGGATCTGTATAAAAAAGGTGTTTCTTTTCTTCACAGATACTAGAAAGGAGTTTTTATGTTGCATCTGTTTTCCTTTATCATAATAAATTACATTTTAGGAAGTTGTTACATTTTTTGTAAAATGTATAAACAAAGACGGTTTCTTTATGGCCTTATGATGTATATATATAGGACTGTTTTTTCTGAAATCAAGGCTCCATAATCGCCACTTATCAACTACGATAATCTGGATAATTTTTCTGCGTATAAGTGAAGAGGGTAAATCAGAGGTGGGGAACCTTTTTACTATTAGAGGCCACATTTAAATTTGGCAGCAATAAAAGAGGCCGCATGAGCTGATTGACCTAAGAAAGTGACTTTTGTGGAATTATTATAGTTTTTCTATAGATTTAACAATTTATTGGATTATATAGAAAAAATAAAATATAATACTACAAAATTTTAAATATAATATACATATAAAATAATATAAAAATATTATAAAAAATACAATAAAAAATATTTTTTTATTCACTAAGTTAATGACTTATTTGGCTTTGTTTTTTGTTTGACAGTCATTGTATATTTGGATCAAGCTTCGTAACACACAGCTTTAATTGATCCTCTAAATGTGCATCTGTAATTTGCGTTCTTAAATTTGTTTTGACATGAGAGAAAATGTTGTCTCGCAACAGTAGGTACTTCCGAAAAAGGAAAGTAAACGGCGAGCATGTTCTCTAAGGCATGGATATTCAACAGCATTTTTCCAGATTTCTATGGTATCCTTTTTAGCGCCTCCATTTGAGCCTCGAATATATCTATTAAATGTGGTTCAAATGCCAGTTTCATAGCAGAGTGTGCTCCTCAAAATCAGAAAATCTATTAGTATACTCTTCTATTAAATAATCTAAGACACCTACATATTCATCGAATATTTTACACAGTTCTGGTTACTATGATATTATCACAGTTCTGCTTATTTAAAATTTTAGCTAGCTCCGGGAAGTGTTGTGCACATATTTCCGATCGGCAAAGCAATGCTTTGAAAAATGATAATTTTTTTCTAAACGCTTGGATCTTTTGCCACATTTCATAAATATACCTCGTTTCACCTTGCAGGCAAATATTTAAATTGTTTTGTTTTGTCATCATGTCAGACAAAAATGCAAGGTTTCTGAGAAATACTTCATCTGCTAGATCACATTGTTTTCCTTCTTCTTGATAAAAGTTTAAAATTTGTCGTCGTAAAGACAAAATTTTTATCAAAACCTGACCTGTTGATAGCCAGCGAACCTTCCAGTAGTATGGTAGGTCAACACTATACGTTTCCTCATCTAAAGAGAGCATCTGCCGAAATTTACGATGACGCATTGTATTTACGCGAATATAGTTTACAATAGCAATGGTTCTATCCAAAGTGTCTTGCAAAATGGTAGATTTTGCGCAAAGAATTTGCTGATGCAAAATGCGGTGAAATGATGTCAATTTTTTTCAAATTTAAGTTTTCCTTTTTTTAACAAAGTAACGAATCCTTCTATTTTGCCTCTCATGGAAGGTGCGCCGTCGGTGCAGACACTCACTAAATTACTGACATTCAATTGTAATTTATTACATACTTATTTGAATCAAAATATCAGTTTCGAAAATATCAGCTCCGCGATTTCTTCCAGTTAGTGTACCCAACGCAAGTAGTTCTTCGTAACATTGAAAATCTTTAGTTATAGCACGAATAAAATATAAAACTTGTGCCGAATCTGTTTTATCAGTGCTTTCATCTAAAGTAATTGAAAAATAAACATCTTCATTTTGTATAATTGTATGAAGTTGTTCTGTTACATTTTGCGCTAATTCGTGCTGTCGATCTGTTACAGTTCTTCTTGAAAGAGGTAATTGTTTGTATTTGTCGACATTTCTTGGATCCAACATACTCACTGCTTCAACAAAACATTCTTTAATTATTTCGATGTCACTAAATGGTTTGAACCTTTTTCCAAGCATATGTGCTATTTTATACGTAACAGCAACTGAAGCGTTGAATTTCGATTTACAAAGGCACTAAAAGATGCCTGCTGATGATGCTTCTCATTTTTCAATTTTTGAAGTGCAGCTTTTCGTGATTCACCTTCTAAAGCGAAATATTTATGTTATTTATGAGTCAAATTGTGTTTATTTGCATTCGCTTTTTTAAAGAATTTAAAACTGTATTGCACAACAAACACATCATTTTAACTTTCTCAGCAGTAAAGAAAAAACCTAACTCCCATTCTACAGTAAATGTTCTGTTTTCATCACCTAATTTTCTTCTCTTACTATTTGACATGATGGATAAAAAAACGAATATCAAATAATATCTTTAACAAAGTGTATATTTTCTAGAAATACAATAAAACCGTGTAACTGTTATAAGAACGCACTGTTAACTACAGTTTGCTAAAGATCGCAACAGGGAAGCGTTGAGAGATGCGAGTCATAGAAGCCAAAGCAAGTTGTGACACTCAAATTGGAGATCTGAAACCGAGTTTTGTTTACTTCTTAGACAAGGTAGTTGACGCTGCTAGCGCTAATTTAAATAGTCCGTTTCAGACTAGTATTCTGACGTCATATTACAATATGATTGTATTTGGCGGGATTTTTTGCGCAACTGTCATGACGTTGATGTACAATAGTTGTTTGAAACGAACTCTACCATTTTGTACTAGGTGACAAAGGGCCGCACAAGAACCTCGCGGAGGCCGCAGGTTCCCCACCTATGGGGTAAATACATGGCGGTGTTCTCTCGCGTGACTCGGGCTCACTGTCCATGAAGCATTCTCATGAAGACATAATGTAGTAGGTGGTTATGAAACGCTCTCAGCTGTTAAAATATCCATTACAAAACTTCAAAGATAAAATTTACTACAGGTACAATATCCAGACAGCAAAAAAGCTAAAATCTGAAAAGGACATAAAATAAAACGAGAAAAAAGAAGCAAAAAAAAAAAATTATAAAATTTTATCATGAGGAGGGCTAATATTCGATACCCTGCATTATCAAAGGCTATCGTATTCAGGAGATCTATATATGTTAAAATAACGTAAGGTCTAATGTCTCCCTATAGCTGTTACTTCGATACCTGTTGCCGTCGAAGATGAGCGTCAGGCTGAAGCCAATCCACGTTAAAATACAACTCTGGTCCTAATGTCACTCCACAGGTGTGGTATTGATTTTTAAATTGTAAGGTACCAGCACACACATTATATATATATATTATAAATGTGCTGTTGTAATTAAAGGCCAAATAAATAAAAACTACTTATTAAACGTTTAATATTTTTACAATTGAAAAGAAGACACTTACTTACAGAATTCTTAATATTATAAATGGGTGTGTGGGAAAAAGTCTAGTTCTCATAATTTACAGGTAGTATGTTCTATACCTATAACTAAGCCAAGGTTTGTTTTATTTTTGTTTGTCCTTCAACAGTCGTCTTTTGCACCAGTTTGATAAGGCCAGGACATACAATTTGAAGTGCACGACGAACTACTACAAATGTCGAATCTGGAAATGGGAGCGAACCCACGATATGTTGAACCGAAGGCTAGCTAACCTTTCGGCTATCAGCTCAAGGATTAGCTGAGGAACCATGAGTGTTGTGCGCTTTGAGATCTTCAAGCGAAAGATGTCAGCTCAAGTGTCGACCTCGTCACTTAACCATGGTTTAAAACTACGAGGTCCTTAGTTGAGAAAAGCGGCTTTTCATAATAATAAGAATAAATCACCAGAAATAAACACAGCTTGAATTTGAAGTGAAATTAAAAACAAACAAATATTTATTCGATTTTAAAAGGCGAAATGTTAGAAAATGACTTTTAATCCATCTTATAAGAACAAATTTAAACTCTATTAACAGTTGAAAATAAACCTTCATTAAATTTTCCACCACAAAGCATGATTAGCAATGAAAATGTTTCAAGGCTAAGCAGGAAACGTGTTAAAAATCAATCTTCCTTTTAAGATTAACAGTGATTAAAATATTTTCTCAGACTGAATTATTGATTAAATCATTTGCTGTTTTAAGAGTGTTGAATACATTATTTCCTTCCGACTACGAAACTGATTAAACTAACAGTTGTTTCGAGGGTTATTAAATTAGTTATTATTATTTCAAGAGTATTAGCGCTTGAATCAATTTCAGTTCTGTTTAACTAATGATATTTAAAAACAAAGAAGAAATCATTAATTGCCGAGTTTATTAAATAAAATGAATTTCTCTATTAGAATCAGCAGACGGAAAAGTTTAAATAAAGATTAATGGATGTTGCTTAGAGATATGAAAGATGGTGAATTTAGCTTTGCAATGTAACATCATTAATGTATGCAAAATAATAGATTTTTTGTATACATTTAATATGTCGTTATGTTGTTAAAAGGCATAAAAGCGACATCATTTAGCAGTTTGTTAAAAAGTAAATTTTTCTTATCAATTCATTGTTGAACGGAAATATATTATTACGTTTTGAAAATTTTCCATATTTATACCAATGAATACTGTATTAGTTCAAATATAAGTGGGCGTCTTGTAAATCAGTTATAGTCTTTGTTACAGAAATATATAATATGTATTGTTTTTAAGTGTTGAATAAAGAGCTTATGTCATTTAAAAAATTTATTTAAATTTTCAATGATTAATTTATAGTTTGTATTCAGTATGAGAGGTGCCATGTTAGTGGAAGTTATTGAGAATTAATACTCGTATTGGATAATTGCACTAACAGCTAGACTGCATTGTCTTCCATGTGGAATGATATTTCTGGGTAGCAAGTTAATTATTATTGAGTTTCTGCTTAATCTGATCTTCTAAATTACGAAGATTCCTACCCAGTTGCTATCACTTTCTAATAGAACCTAACTCTGAGTTGGATATAAGGGTATATGCCAGCATCTGTCATGGTGAAAACTTAGGAGTTTTAAGTACTTTTTCCCTTGTGGCTTATGAATGCGCCCCACTATTAAGGAAAAGTCTTTCTGAAAGACAATTTACAAGATAGGCTTTACAACAGCCTTAGGCAGTTGTATTAAGCCTAAGCCTTAGGCCCTGGGTATTGAGGAACTATGGAGTTATGCATACATTAACTATCGCTTTTTCATCAGCCGTTGCTAGAATAGAACTAAAGACTCAATGCTTTCTGAAATGAGTGATCCTACAACTAAATTTTGGCCGCGGTAGCCTGGTTGGTTAGGGAGTCGTTCTCGGTACCGGAAAGTTGTGAGTTCGAATCCCGGCTTACGAAGATCCGTGATGTTTACTAATGGTGACTGGGACACGTAAAATATGTCGTGGTCGCAATGTCCTCCATGTTCCTTTTCCAAATTATACCTCTGAGGGGGGGTTGGAGCCAGGCTTTGGTCTTCACTAGTTTCAATCTCTAAATTGGAAGATTCAGATGGTGCTGCCATCTATGAGCCAAAAGTCGTACTTCCACCTTCGTATGAGGGTGCTCTATTCAAAAACGGAAGACGCTCTCTCTCTGACTTCATTCGCCTCTTGGTGGGTGAGCTTGGCCTTGCCAAGTGTCAAACAACAACAGATTGAAACTTACAGTTTAAAGAGAATTCCGAACCACTAGACTGACTAAGACGGGATTTGAACCCACGATCTGTTGAAGCGAATGTAGGCATGCTAATCGTTCGGCTAATAGCTCGGTTGGCAGTTTTTCAGATTTCTTTTCTTGAAAACCAGTGAACATGGCCCACTATCTATGAAAATTCCTCCTGAAAATGAATTTATGCTATGGCCGATGAAATGATTTGCAATGGCCTTCGGCAGTTTAGCTGTCTACTATACGAAATTTGAGCACCCATGGGAGAGGCTCATAGTGTCCTAGAGGCAGAACAGAACTCTTCAAACCAAAAAGTCTTAATACCGGTCCCAACCACTTTTGAACACCAGGAAAGAGATTTTGCTCTTCTCATCCGAAATGCTATCGAGGTATGTGCTTGGGAGTTTTCCGAAATTTTTTTTAACTGAGAACTAAGAAGGGGATCCCATGTATGTGAAAAGTCCTACTGAAAGGCAATTTGCATAATAAATATTAAAAATGCCTTACAACAGTCTTAGTTCGGTGAGTTGTCCACTCCACTTTCTCGAAACACCCAAGATATTCCTGACAAAAACAGAAGTGAAATATTTATTTTCCGTTTTTCTAAATGAACATACGTCAATAGAACTATATTTATAGGAATTCAAAGAATGTCATTTTCGTCATATGTCGATCAGAAGTAGGTTAACTGTATACAAAGTGTTGCTATTGACCTATAGCTACGTTACCATGGAAGTGACTTCCCATAAAACAAGATGATAAAATGTCATTATTTGTTTTATAGAAAGTCAATTCAATAATTTCTGACGATTGTTTGAGATTTTTTATCTTGATATTTTATTCTATTGCTTTCCATAAAACAAGATAATAAAATATCATTTGTTTTATAGAAAGTCAATTCAATAAGTTTCTGTCTATTATTTGAGATTTTTAAAGACATTAACAAAGCAAATCCAAGAGAGAATTCCCATTCGGATGACCAATATTTGTAATTTTGGCTTCATCATGAATTACAGCTTCATTAATTTAATTATTTAGAAGAGAGTTACAGCTTCATCATGCCTAACTTGCCTCCATTCTGGAGTCTATGGGTCTTCTCTGGCTTCAATCTCTAAGTTCGAAGACCTAAGTGGTTCTAGCATATTTGAGCCAAAGTTATACTTCCATTCTTGTATAGGGGTGCTCTGTTAAAAAAAAAAGGTTGAAAAACTAAATGCAGAGGAAAAACTACAGTTTGAAATTTGCTTTCTTGTGTATGTGTGCATTTTATAAATAATAAATGAGCGTATGCGTATATAATCAAAATAGGTAAAATATACCTGCATGCATGAATGTGTGTACACATATACACCCATTTATCTGTGTCTCTCTCAGAAAATATACATGTGTATATGCATTTATTTTTGGTTAAATTAAAACTAAATTATACAATAAATATAAATTCTTACAGAATATTTTTACAAAATAAATGAAAAATATCACAAATCAACTGAAAAATCAAAAACCCGAAAACAATTTTAAAAATAAGAAACTTGTAAGTAAAAACAAGATAAATACTTGAAAAAAAATAAAGGTATGTTTATATTTTCATGTTTTTAATTATCTTTTTCAGTAATTTAAAAAAGAACTAAAAACCGGAAAGCTGCCCAAACAATGATGTACAAATATATTATATTAGGTTAGGGAAAAAGAAATCCATTATTTTTACGTGAACTTTCTGTAACTTCTTTTGGATTCACTTTGTAAAAAGGTTTAAAACAGCTTTCATGTAGATTTTTATGTCTTGCGCGTTACGACTGCCGACATGCGGTTAACTTCGATCATTTTTGATATTTTATAGACATTTTCGACGATGATGTATCCACATGCGAGGTGCATCTCTAACATCAAAAATACCCGAACGGAATCGACGAAACAAAAATTGTACGTAACTGGTTGTTACAGTCTTATATAGGACGATAAACACCTTTCACAATTTTAGCCACCCGGCTATCTTTTTCGCCGTTACAAGAGGAAAACGAAATTGTATCGATTTTTCTGTTTGTTATCTTCCATTTTTAAAACCTTGTACTCGTAAGTGAATGAATCAAACAAAAAACCGCAAGAGTATATTTTTGTGTCAAATGTCACCTTTCCAACGAGCATAAATCTGAAATTGTTTGATATATACCTCACGAGATATCGATCACTACAGACGTCTACGAAAAAAATAATAGATTACTTTTTCCCCAATCTAATATACTGCATTATTTTAATAATTAGCACTTTGGAAATGTTATTCCCATCCCTGCATTCGTGATATGTCATAAAAGATGTCATTTAGAATGTATAAAACTTGTTAAATTCACTTGAACTTATTATGCATCAATCATTGCGTGCATCATTTTAGGGGTTATCAAAAATAACAATGCAAAAAGTAATACATATATAACACACTTAAGAATACATAATATAATAGACTAATTTCACATTGGTTAAATACATTTAATACCATACTAAATTAATGGACACCCCCTTATTTTATCCTTAACTGAAGTCAATTGCTGGTTCAAAAACGCAAGTATCAGCGAATTCCAAGAACCTTTTCTGAACTTTGAACAACCCCATAGCATTCTTCATTTAAATCACGTGCGGTGCAAAGTAGATCAGACACTACTTCCTGCCATGATAAATCTAATACCTGCCACGATAAAGCTTATAAAGTTTCTATACTTTGCTGCTAGCTTGTTCCTCTATTGTATCTTGAATTACTGGATTCAAAATAAAATATATGTGTGTATGTATCAATATAGATAGATACTAGAGAGCAGAGTGCTGGCTCAGGAGCCGAGCTCGTCACTGTATTATGTTTCAAACTAAAGTAGGTGTTGATAAAAGTGAGATTAAAATAATAACCATATTATCATTATTAATTAGATGAAATATATTAAGATGTTTTTATGCGATAAAAGTAATTAAAATAATAACCATATTATCATTATTTTAATTACTTTTATCGCATAAAAACATCTAATTAATATATTTCAGTAATTAGTCTTTTAGATCTAATATAAATAATTAATTTGATTACTTTTAAATCATTTTAATAAGTAATAACAAAAAATTCTCCTTATTTCAAATACACTCAGTTTATTCGGCATTGAAAACAAATCACAACATGCACAATAAAAACTAGAATTAAAATTCCATTCATAAATCTTTCAGTTTTATCTGTGCTTAAATATCCAAATTAACAATTCAGTAATTATAAACAGATAAAGTAAGATTTTCACTGCTATTTTATCTGCAGAATAATATTCCCTTGCACGCAATCACGAAACGTAATTCAAAAAAATTTAAAAAGCATTAAACCGGGAGCGAAAGAATCAACAGATCAAAATAAATTGCCTCTGTTCACTCTTTAAAATAAAATACCTCTCTCCTAAATAGATCGCAATTCTTTAAACGGAAGATCCATTAAAAATTGATCGCACAGAATAAAAGTTCCGGAATCTCCCTTTAAAAATAAAATAGTGTAAAAATCATGTAACTTAGTTGCTCTGACGATAGAAAATAATCTTTCTGCTGGCAGCGCCATCTATCGTTCAACAGTAAAAGCTTCCTTGGGATATTAATTTATGAAATTGTTCTACAATGTATACAATAAACGTGTTTACAGTGGACTTTATGTTGAACTGAGATAGTTTGTTTTTTGAATAAATATTGTAAGTGCTTTGAGCATATTGCTTAAATTGATTTATTTAAATTAATGATAAATATAGTTATATTTAAGAAAAATATTTAACTTCACCCTAAAATATGAAAATTACATTTGAATGCAATTATTAAACTTTGCAACATAAATATTTAAATTATTTACGAGAAAATTGCTGAAATAATTTAGATCACAAGTTTTCATTAAATTTAATTACTATACAACATATTATATAATATTATTGGATAACCTAAAATTTCTTAATCATTCTTTCATAATCTATAACATAATGTGTGACGTAAGTGAAATTTAGCCAAAAGTAACCGAAAGCCCCTCCTCAGACTAAAGTAAGAACCAATAATTTTACTTTAAAACTATTTCACTAGAAAGTTTTAGGGAAATAATTTAACTAAATATATGTTTCATGATGTCATTTTTAAATTATTTTTTTGTTAACTCAAAGTACAGTAATTCATTGTAGTTTTAATAAAATGCTTATTGTTAGACAGTAATATCAGCTATATTCATTAGTAATGTATTCAACAGTTATTTCATAGTTATATTCGAATGTATCAAAGGATAAACATGTGTCAAAACTACAATTAATTGAATTTGAAATTTTACTGCTATAAAAATTCTTTTCATGGTATAAATTGTAACAGAAAGCAAATGCTGTTTGATTATTTACATTTTTTTAGTAAAAATATCTACTATTTCGGAAATTAAAGTGATTAAAGTGAAAGTGAAGAAATTTTCAATAGTAAAATTGCCAATTTTGCAATAGATACTTCTGAATTTACACGAATTTAAGAAATGAACAATTATTATTCATTTTACTAATCATCTCTAAAGATTAAACTCAAATATTGGATGTATAAAAAATTGTTTGATTGGTCAAGGAGCCTTGTTGGATTATTTTTAAGAGAAACCACAAGGTAGGTTGTATAATATTGCAATCTTTATTTCCAAAAGATAAATAGAGATAGGAAATTCGAGAGAGAAATTTAAAGATTGAAATCAATTTTCATGTTTATAAATAATTTTATTCAATCCTATAGAAATTATATCTAGTCACATTGTAAACTACAATTTTTCTCTGGATAAGCACAGATTATATAGTTTTTATTAGTTTAACTGGTTTTAATGCTTGCTTGCCATTCATTTTTTTCAAATAGATTTTCCAGGAATGTACTTTTAGTTAAATTTAGTTTTAGCTTATCACACTTTTAAATTAATAAAAATATAATATATATATATATATATATATATATATATATATATATATATATATA